>LOEQ01005589.1:132612-151685 GCA_001685075.1 Bramus lutescens
TCTTCTTCTTCCTCTTCTTCTTCCTCCTCCTCCTCCTCCTCCTCCTCCTCTTCCTCTTCCTCTTCTCTTTCTCTTCTATCAGGATTAACATTTTTAAAAACTATTGAATTCAGTAGAGGTTTTCACTAAGAATTTTTCTTTTCCTCTTTCAGTTGTTTCCAGATAAAGGTGTAGAGAAAACAGACAAGGTATGATTTTTTTTTCCTTATGTTGAAATGTCAAGTTTCAACATTAGATATTGCTTATATGCACATTAATTGGAGAACATACTTATTTTCAGGTTGATTTGGATTCAGCAGAAGACACCAGATTGATAGAGCTAGATGATTCACAGAAAAGTGAACACACTGTATTTATAATGCCCCCTGAGCCACCTCCTGATGATGGAAGTCGCTTGTCACCTCAATACAGGTAGCATGAACTTTTTAAGAGCTACTTGGACATAGTTTAGGTAGTTAATTTTAGTTTTTGCCAGTACTAAGAGATGTACATTTTAGTAATGTGTCTTGGTAATTTCTATGTGGATACTCTGAACATTCTATGGAGTTGCCACCAGGCATTACAGCATAGGACGAGTGTCTTCTTGGAAGGGAAGTCAGACGTTAATATCATTCACTTAAGTGTTTCACCATATTTTAGTCTTTAGAGTTTTGAAGAAAAAGTTTTGGTTTAGTTTGGGTTTTTTGTTTGGTCTGGTTTTTTTTTTTTAAGATTCCTCTACTAACTTTAGTTTTAAACATGTAAAATTTTTGAGGTAGTGAGATAAAGAAAACACGAAAGTAGAGGGCTAAGGATCATTCTGTGTTTAAAGAAAACCTAACAGATAGGATTTAGATGAGAATCTTTTTAGAAATTACAATGAATTTGTTTTCATTTTATAATCATCATGGTACATAGTTTAATAAACTTATGAAATGAGAAATCTAGTGTGGTTTTTGTAATAATCTTTGTTTTATTATTAACTTTAGGTATGTGTGTATATTGTAAAGATGAGTTCATTTTCTTTGTAATCTGTTTACCTTTAATGACAAGTCTGAACATTATTCTGTGCTATCAAATTTTTTCCTGCTTTATGATTTTAATGACCACATTGTATGCAGTTACTGTAATGAATTTACTTTGTTTCCTGTGGATTTGTTCATAGTTCTTTGTATCTTTGCAGACATTTTTGTTTGTTTGTTTGAGGCTATATTTCTATAATAATTCTCTAAAGAAAAGTCAGGGACCTTTGTAAATAGACTGTAATCTCAATAGGGCTAAGTGAGACTGAGTTATACCTATAATTGAGTGTCTTAATCAAATGCTAGTTTGATTTGATGCTAAAAAAATTCATTTTTATTTTTACTTGTATGGTTGAGGGTTTTAGTTCTGACACATAAGACACAATCAATTAGGGAAAGGCAATCTTTCCTAGAAGAAAATTTGCCAAAGTAAATCAAACAGTTTCCAAGGAGATTCAGTCATACAAGAAAAAACAAAAAACAAAAACAAAAACCCCCAAACCACTTAGCTTTTTTAGCATTCAGAAAACTGCACACCATGGTGTTGAACGGAAGCATTTTAACTTACCCACTGGAAGCTGAGCCGCGTTGCTGGAGTATTTGTTAGTATACCCATTTTTTATGACATCTGCTAGTGATTAGAATAAGTTCATTTTTTTTCGGGCGTGATGTCGCACACCTTTAACCTCAGCACTCGGGATGCAGAGGCAGGCAGATCTCTGTGAGTTTGAGGCCAGCCCGGTCTACAGTGTGAGTTCCATAGTAGCCAGGGCAACACATTAAAAACCCTTACTTGGGGCCTGGGAGTGAGAGGGTAGAGGGGGAATGAATTGGATGAATTGGGGGTGGACAGAATTAGACAAATAAGTCCAGTTCTCTTGAGAAACACTGATTCAATTTAGTATTCATTTTAAGGAATTAAGCAAAAGTATTAACAAAGATACACATACAAAGGAAATTAATTGATGATATTCTAAAATAACTGGATAATATCCAGCAGTGTAAAGAACTGGTTAAATCATAATAAAAAATAAAAAGACGAATTTTTTAAATACTGACATAAACTAATGTCTTAAAGACAACCTTGATTATAAAATATGCTAGTTGTTATTTCAAATATAATTAAACTTGAGCATATGTATTTTATTAAAGGTTATGAATTTCTCTTTTTAAGTAAGAAGTCAGATATTTTCAGAAACTGGTTGAAAATAACAAACAGGTGGGAGCAGCTAGAGTTCCATATAGAACATTCTGTAGCTTCTAGCTGTCGTTTCTCATATTTTGAAACAAATTGTAAAGAGTTTTCAAGAATATTATTGGATATTTGAGGTTTAGAAAATCTTATCCGAATACTGAGTAGTTGAAGAAATTTGTGGATTTTAAATCGGCAGTTCTGTTTTTTATTTTTATTTTAGTTACACGTGCTTTCCAATATTGGATCGTAAGCTTTTTGACAGCCCACAGGAGCTGAAACTATGCTTCAGTAGACATCCTCCTGGGAGCAGCATTACAAACAGTCCTGCTCTTATGGCTAAAAGAACCAAACAGGTCAGATCCTCCTTACCCACCCCTTGTTCAGTGAAAATGTAAAACGTGTATGTGACATGCAGCTTGTGGTATAAAATCCTCAGCAGCCCATGGAAGACCTCCTGTGGCTGTCATGAGTTAAACTCTATTTCTTGTATTCTACTTGAAATTAAAGCTGAAGTTTAAAGCATTCATTTATATTTAAGAGTAGTCTTCGGAACCAAACTTGACTTAAGAAAACAATATAACTTTTCTGGACATGGTGGCACACACTTTGAATCCCAGCACTCAGGAAGCAAAGACTGGAAGGTCGCTATGAGTTTGAAGTCAACCTGGTGTATACAGTGAGTTCCAGGCCAGCCAGCACTACATAGTGAGACCCTGTCTCAAAAATTAAAAGAAATAAAATGGAAGGTATATAACTTCGCCTGGCAGTAGTGGCACACACGTGTAATCCCAGTTCTGGGAGCCAGAAACAGGCAGATCTCTGAGTTCCANNCCCCCACGCATACACACCTTTATTGTGGTATAATCCATATACCTCACAATTTACCCACTTAAAGGGTATATAATTCAGTAGCTTCTCTTCCACTCTGGGACTCAAGGTTGTGCAACCACCACATCAGTTAATTTTAGAGATGCAAATAACTCATAACTCCAGAAGAAAAGCCCACATCCTTTAGCCATTGGCCATTACAACCTTTCTCCTAAAACCCTCTGTAACCATTAGTCTGTTTTCTGCCCCTACAGGTGCAATTTATTTATTCTAGGCATTTCATATAAGTAGAATAATGCAGTATTATGTTGTGATTGTCTTCTTTAACTTAGTATCATCTTTTCATCCTCTAACATGCATTAGTGCTTCATTTTGACTGAATAAATATTCCATTGCATGCATATAGTAGTTTATCTGTTCATATGCATGCAACAGTTCTTATTGTTGGCTACTGTGAATAGTATTGATGTAAGCACATGTATGCAGTTACCAAGTTGATGTTTGTTTTCCTGTCTTTTAGTCTATCTAATAGTAGAACTGCTATATTTATTAAATGATAATTCTGTATTGAATCTTTTAAGGAAATGCTAAGCTGTTTTCCAGAATGACTACACTATTTTACATTTCCATTAACATTGTTCAAGGGTTCTGATATTACCGTTTCACTTTTAGTTCTTATTATCTGCCTTTTAACAATTACTGCCATCTGGTGAATACTTCACTGTAGCTTTGATTTGTATTTCCTTTATGTTTTATGTACAGTACAGCAAATATTACATAAAGGGGAGCCTAGATAGATATCTTACTTTACTGCAGCATCTGGTATAGAAATAAGGGATTAAGCTATGATGACATGCATTAAAATAGTGTCCTTTATACACTGATATTTTGAGGTTTTTCAGAATAAATTGAAATTATGACAGTTCTTCTGCCTCAGCCTCCTGAGTATTGGGACTACAGGTATAAACCACAATGTCTAGTCTTGGACCAGTTATTTTTAAACCTACTCCATGAGAGAATCAATGTAGACAATAAACTCAGAAGGGAGAATTAAGTGGAAATCCAACAAGAAATACTCTAGGGCATCTTAATTGTTAGTAGTGAGCAGAATGATAAAAATATTGCTTCAGACTCAAGGAGGCCTGAGAAAAGGAAGGTATCTACTGTGCAAGCCTGAGGACCTGAGCTTGTCCCATAGCCCATTTAAAGGAGGAAAGAAGGAATGGTTCTACAGCGTTGTTCTCTGACCCCTGCATGTGAGCATAGCCCGTGTACATACATACGCCCATTTTACACACACACACACACACACACACACACACACACACACACACACACACACACACACACACACACACACACACACATGCACGCATGGTGTGCACTAAAAAGTTAGGAGTATAGAACCAGACACCACGGTGCAAGCCTGTAATCCCAGCATTTGGAAGCAGGAAGTTAAGGAGTTAAAATGGATATCATACATTTGCCAACAGGTAGTGTAGAGTAGTGTAAAATGTTACTGTAAACTCAAATTTCTTAAACGTTTTTCACTTATGATCCCTTTTTAACCTGAGAGTTTTTTATGTGATTCCAGGCAGCATAAAAATTTTAAAAATAATATATATAATTATATATATAATTTTACTTTATGTTAGCAACCAGAACAAATTTGCATGCTAATGAGATGGATGTCCTTGTTCATTTTTACATGCAGAATCAAATCTAGACAGAATATTTAATGTTTCAGGATATACAGCATGTTCAATGTTTTTCAAAGTTGATCAGTACTTTGATTTTATACTTTAGTGCTGAAAATGCCACTTTACATAAATATATAGTACAGAATAACAAAAGTATGTTTAGGACCAGTCTAGAAGTTATTGGAAATTCTGTCCGAATCCTAAGCCAAGTCAAGCAGTGACTTTTTGTTTTTAAAATAAAACTCAGATCAGCAGCCCATACAACAGTTTTTAAAAGTAAAACATTCTGATGCAATACAGTCCAAAAGTAAAACTGGATGTAGCTCAGTCGGTGAAGTGTTCAGTCTACAAAGCATGAGGACCCGAGTTATGGCCTCAGAGCCCACGTAAAGAGCCAGATGGGATGGTGCACACTTGTAATCTCATTACTGGGGAGGTAAAGACAAGAGAATGCCTGGAGCTTGCTGGTCAGCCATCTTTGTCTAATCAGAGAGGCCCAGGCTAATGGGAAAACGTACCAAAAAAAGCAGGGTGGATAATACATGAGAAGTGATATGGGAGGTTGACCTCTGGCCTTCACAGACATGTGCACACATAAAAATATGAACATGTGTCCAAAAAAAATCCTTGCTTAATGTTTACATACTGAGGAATTGTGATAGGGAAATAGTAAGTTTTTTTCTTTCTGCAATTGGGCCACTGTGTTTTTATAAGAGGAAGGAACTACATGTGTTATAAAAATACTAGATTCCTAACATTAAACTGTACTGAATAAACAGTAAAGGCATTTTAGATACACCTGTTGGCATTTTTGATATGATGGCATGTCTGATGCAGACACATGATGGAGACGTGGAATCTTTATCCATCTGGTTTTGAATTACTCTTTGGTCATTGTGTACCCAGACAGTTTACCATTGCCATGGTTTTCATGTCTCTCCGATTTACTTACACAGTAAGTAATCCCATTTAGGGTCATGTCCTCAGTTTAAGAAGCTGGTCTATAAACCAAAGTTCATGGAACCATGTTGCACAGAACTAAAACTACAAAATGCTTCATTTTTAAAATCTAAATTTACATTAAAATTTTCCCTTTTTTTCTTCTTCATTCATATAATGGGTTTTGATGAATACAGTGATATTTATTCTCTTTATAGGAGATAAAAACAGCTCATAAGTTGGCGAAGAGATGTTATATGAATCCACCACAGTGGGCCAAGTGTCTTTTCAGTCACTGTTACAGCTTGTGGTTTATCTGTCTCCCTGCCTATGTTAGAGTTTCTCACCCTAAGGTCAGAGCACTCCAGCAGGCATACGATGTGCTTATTAAGATGAGGAAGACAGATGTGGATCCACTGGATGAGGCAAGTACAAGACAAGCTATATTTCCTTTTTTCTTTTTTTTTTTTGCAATGTAGTGGATGAATTGAGGGCCTTGCTTGTGGTTGGCAAGTGTGATATATCCCTCACCCATGCTGATACATGTTGTTTTGTAATTTTAAGTGTTTGAGTCTGCCATTTATGGTGATACACGATTGTAATCCTAGCACCTGTGAGGCTGAGGCAAGAGATTGTCCCAGCTCTCAGGCTGGCATATCCTGAACTACAGAGCAGCATCCAATCTTAAAAATAAAAAACAAAAAGGAAGGTAGGAAAGTTAGTTAATTTAGCTCTTAGTCAGCCAGGCATGGTGACACACGCTTTTAATCTCAGCACTCGGGAGGCAGAAGCAGATGCCAGGCCAGCCTGGTCTGCAGAATAAGCTCCAGGCCAACCAGGACTGTTACACAGAGAAACCCTGACTTGAAAAATGAGAAAACAAAGAAAAAAATTAGCTCTTAGTCATTTTAAGACATGCCCAATCGTTTTCATGAAGCAGTTATGATAAAACTATCATTCTGTTTCATGGTGCTAATACATATTGTTTGTTCAAAATATTTATTAAAAGTTACTGCTTTGGTCAGGTGTGATAATATACATACCTTTAATCCCAGCACTTGGCCAGCCTGATCCACATTGTAAGTTCAAAGTCAACCAAAGCCACATAGTGAGACCCTGTTTAAAATAAATAAATAAACCCTAAACAACAACAAAATTACTGCCTTGCCTAGGAGTGGTGGTGTATGTATCTCAGCACCTGGGAGCCTTGAGGCAGGAGGGTCACCCTTTGAAGACCAGCTTGGGTTACTACTTTGTGAGATGCTGTCTCATATTAAAGCCATCAAAACTATCAATTTGAATGAAGCAAGGATGTCCATACTTAGGTCACATGATTTGCTCCTATACAGAATATAATAGTGATTTCATTTTGTTCTTAATACAGTTTTGTTAGGGAACAGAGGTAAAAGACTTGCAAGTGATTCTTGGTAGGTAAATCACATTAAGCTCTTTCAGATTATTCATCTGAAACTGTAGTGACTCATTTTTCATTGGTTCTGTTGAATTTTTTTTTTCTTTTGAGACAGTGTTTCTCTGTAGCTTTGGAGCCTGTTCTGGAACTCTCTCTGTAGACCAGGCTGGCCTCAAACTCACAGAAATCCGCCTGTGTCTGCCTCCTGAGTGCTGGAATTAAAGGTGTGCTCCACCTCTGCCTAGCAACACTGTTGACTTTTGATGTACAAAATTATTGGTGGTAGTGGTGGGGTGTGTGTGTGTCCTGTATATAGCAGGATGTTTAGCAGCATTGCTGCCTCCTACACACTAGAGGCCAGTAATAATAACCTTCATAGGTTATGACAGTCATTGCCTCTGGACAACTTCTTCATAAGGTTGATTTAAGGCTAAACCAGTTGATAGACAGATCATGCCTGGCTTATATAGTCACCATTAAGTAAATGATGTATAGATGTCTTTATGTAGTCTCTTTCTCTCTCAAGCCTCAGAGCCACCTTAAGAGATATTTATATCATCCAGCTGCAACTTGAAGAAACCAGGGCACTTATTTAGCTTTTCTCTCTGTTCTCTACTTTGAAAGGTTTTTTTTTCTTTTTTTTTTTAGGCATATTCTGTATTTAATCATCACAAATTCCAGTTTTGAATATTAATTAAGAGAAAAAGTTTCATTTGGGGAACAGAAAAAGAAATATCTACAATAAAATAATATACACACATAAATTACCAAAGTAAATTGATAAAAGAAACTATGACATAAAACACGTGCTGCGTTCTCCCTGCCCACTCCATATTGATGTAGCATTAAGGAACTGAATGAAAGAACGCTGTGATTACCTATATACATCAAGTGTCCCTTCAGCTTATTATGTGCCAGTTAAATCTTCTACTCAGTAGTTGTTTGATGACTTTGTAACAAGTTGCAGCAATTGGTGACTGTGATTGAAGTTGGGGTGGTAGGGATTTTTCAGGTCAGTCTTGCAATGATGCAAACTGAGGGCTGAAAATACCCCTCCTGCACTCCTTTTAAACCACTGCAGACAGTGCAGTGAAACACACATGCTTTCCTTAGAAGGATTTCTCTGTGTAGCTCTGGCTGTCCTGGAACTCACTTTGTAGAACAGGCTGACCTCAGACTCAAGTGTTAGGCTTCAAGGTGTGTGCCACCACCGCCTGGCCTTTTTTTCTTTTTTTTAAAGATAGTGTTTCACCATGCAGCCCTGGTTGACCTGAATCTCATTATGTAGATCAGGTTAGCCTTATACTCAGAGATCTGCACCTCTGCTCCTACCTCTGGAGTGCTGGGATTAAAGGTGTGAGCTACTGTGCCAGTCCTGGAAATGATTTTGGTGTTACTGTAGTTATAAATGACACTCAAACCAGGTGGAATTTAGAGTAAAAACTGTCTTTGTGATAATGTTACACTATGTTTAATCTTCCTTTCTACCTTTCCTTTCCTGTTCTTGGTGTCCCCCTAGGGATTGAACCTAGAAGTCTCACAGAGCTGGCCAAAGGTTCTGTTACTGAAATCCTTTCCTATGCCTCTGTCAGTCTTTTGACATTAGTTTACAAATCCCACCTGCTAAACAGCCATCCTGAAGCTCCTGCTCCTTTAGCCTAGAATGTAAAGCATACTGATTGGGGCAAAAGATATTTTAACCATATATTTGGTTTTAGAAATGAATTTTTTTACATTATGGAGAATAGTAATCATTTTCTTCATAGATTTATTTTCTCCAACAGATGAGATGTGCCTGAAATAGTTAATACTGTTGATTATTATCTACTAGGTTGAATAGGATTTGTTATTTTATTTATTTATTTGTTTTCTAAGACAGGAGTATTTTGTAACCCAGGCTATACTGGAAGTCTCTATTTATGGGAGAATGGCCCTGAACTCCTGATCCTTATGCCTCTGCCTCCCACATAACCACCACACCTGGTTACGTAGTGTCTCTAAATTCTCTGTAAGTCCTAAGTAAACAAATAATGCTAAAGGCTAATGCTTTGCTGTTCCTCTTGGTAGGTGTGCTATCGAGTAGTGATGCAGCTTTGCGGACTTTGGGTTCATCCTGTGTTAGCAGTGAGAGTCTTATTCGAAATGAAAACTGCTAGAATAAAACCAAATGCTATTACTTATGGCTATTATAATAAGGTAAGTTGTAGTAATGCTAGGCAGGGTACTATATTTTATTTATTTTTTAATTTGTATTTTTCCATTCAAAAATTTACACTTCCTCCCCTCCTCCCATTCCCCTCCCGCNGGAACCTTGCCCTGTGGGAAGTCCAAGGCCCTCCCCCCTACATCCAGGCCTAGGAAGCTGTGCTTATTATTTTTTGTTAAATTTCACTAAAGAAGAGGTTATTCTCCCATCTTCATCAACAGAAATTGTATAAATTGTAAATAATATGTTTTGAAATGTGTATATATTTTGGAATCCTCCTTCAAGCTAATTAATATTTATATTATCTCATTTACTAATTTTTGTGATGAGAACATTTAAAATCTATTCTTACCAACTTTCAAAATGAATATGTTATTAACTATAGTTGACATGTTGACAATAGGTCTCTTAAATTTATCCCTCCTGTCTAACCGTAGCCCAATATCTCTTTACTGCGCCCCACCCGTGCCCCGTGTGCATTACTACTTCTGAGTTCACCTCTTTGATTCTGTGTGAAAGGCAAGATCCTGTTTTACCTAACATAATGTCCTCAGGGTTTCTCTGGGTTATTGTGAAAAGGTTTAGGTTTTTTCTTTTTCTTTTTTTTTTAAGCTTAGTGTTTAATTGCGTATATATGCCACTTTCTCTTTATCCATTCCTGGACATTAGGTTGGTTCCATTTCTTGGCTACAGTGAACGTGGGAGCACAGCTGCCTTTGTGAAACACTGACCTCACGTCCTGTGGACGGATACTCAGTAGCTTGGGGTTGTTGTTGTTTGGTTTGGTTTGGTGTTTTTCAAGACAGGGTTTCTCTGTAGCTTTGGAGCCTGTCCTGGAACTAGCNNNTTGGAGCCTGTCCTGGAACTAGCTCTTGTAGACCAGGCTGGCCTCCAACTCACGAAGATCCCGCTGCCCCTGCCTCTGCCTCTCAAGTGCTGGGATTAAAGGCGTACACCACCACCACTTGGCCAGTTTTTAGCTTTTAAGGAACTCTCATTGTTTTCCTTTCTGGGTTTACTAATTGATACTCCCATGGTGCAACATTCTCTTTTCTCCACATAGTCCTTCTCTTAAACTTAATTTTTTTAAAAAATTTTAATTTATTTAAAATTTTTAATGTTTATTTGTGTGGTGGTCAGAAGACAACTTTCGGTTCTTTCCTCCGACTTAGGGTTCTGGGGTATCAGGCATGAGGCATGTACAGTGAGTGTATGCTTGTGCCCACTGTGGCAGCTCACTGGCCCTAAATAACCTTTTTTTTTTTAATTTTAACTTTTCTTTTACCTTCAGGTAGTTTTGGAGAGCCCATGGCCCAGCAGTACTCGCAGTGGTATTTTCTTATGGACAAAAGTACGGAATGTTGTACATGGTTTGGCCCAATTTAGGCAGCCACTTAAAAAGACTGGGCAAAAATCACAGGTCTTTTCAATATCAGGTAACACGTGATTGGAAAGATGTTTTTAACTATAGGTTTACAGACATGAAGTTTTAATTTTATGAAGTAGAAAGCTCAATTCTTTTTGATATTTTCATTATAACTAAAGATAGATTTCCTTATGTTTTGGTTTACAGAAATCTGCAAAGTGTTGTGTAAATCTGCAAAGTGTTGTGTAAATAAATTAACTTGGGCCATTCGTGTTTAGTTTCAGCAGTATCAGTACATGAATTATTGAACTACATTGTCCCTATCTTTAGCTCCCCAGAATGCTGCAGGTGGAAGTGATGGGGACACAGTGAGCCATGGCAGTGTGGATAGTTGTAACGATGCTAACAGTGGGGAGCACACAGTCTTTGTCAAAGACTTAATCAGCCTTGATTCCATTGACAATCACTCTAGCACAGGTACTAAAATCTGTATTTTACTAACCTTTCATTTACTACCGTGTCAATGTTTCTTTTTCCAAAAAAAAAAAAAACCCCAAAACTATTTTCATGAAGTTGCTGAGAGGCTTACCCTTCTGCACTTACTTCCTGGAGTGTCAAACTGACTTTGGGGTGCATTGTACATTGCGCTAGCATGGTATGCTTATATTTGTTCATCCTAAGTTTAGGAAATTGTCTGAGACAGTTGACAGGGATCGCAACTTAGTAAATGTGAACTTTACTTACACAATTTATAAATCTCTTTTTCATTAAGTTGAAATTTTAACTTATAATTTTGAAATTATGGATACCTGAAAAGGGAAGAAAATAAATCATTTTGAAAAAAGATGTTTGCATTTAGTACTTGTTTGTAGAAGTAGAAGCAGCTTACATGTGTGTAGCCACAGGCACAACCTCTGTCTTGAAGTCAGAGTGGCTGTATTGAGAGCCCACTGGGCGGTGTATGTGCTGCACATCCTCCTGTGTGTGTTGTCTGGTTGCTGGTATCCCAGGCCTCCTTAAGAATCCAGTCTAGTTCCTGTTCTCCCTCTGATGACCTTGTCTCAATGACTGAAGTTTCCTTTTCTCTGCTCTTTGTTGCTCTGCTTTTTACTCTGTGCTGTTTCTTGGTGCTGCATTTGTCCTGGGCTGTCAAGGTGTGGGGCAAACAGACTTTTGTGAACTGAAGCTATGGATACACGTGTGCTTTAATTCTACCCTTGAATGTTAACCACTTCAGGTAATTTCCCATTTATTAGGTTAAAGTTTGCTGACATTCAAGGGTGGGGGGAAAGATACTTGATTGTATTTTTTAAGTTTATATTATAAGGGACGGTTTTCAATTTCTTGGTTTTTCTTTAGATAAGGGTAGCCATATATAGGCTTTCAAAAATCTCCATGTAACAATTTTTGATTAGTTTACAAACATTTATTATCTTATTTGGAAATAAGTATGTTTTGCTGTAATGATAATTTTAAGATTTGTTTAAGTATCATTGCATGAAATGGTATCATGGGTTTGAAAGAATCCATTTTTCAGTTGTTTGAGGCACTTACTTCTTTCCAGAAGTCTGCTTAGCTTTTGTGCCTGAAACTGCCTTGCTACAATTACAGAAGTGTATGTGTACCACTGAAGACAACATGCGTCTGTACTTTGCCATCTTGTTAGTAATTAACCTTTTCAACCCTACTTGTAACTTAACAAGAAACTTTTATAGGACTTTTTTTTTTAAGATTTTTATTTTATGTACATGGGTGTTTGTCTGCATGTTTTATGTGTGCACTGTGTGTGTGCCTGGTTTCTTGAGGAGGCAGAAGAGAGTCTGGAGTTATTGAGCTACTGTGTAGGTGCTGGATCTTTGGCCAGAGCAGGAAGCGCTCTCAACTGCTGATCCTCTTTCTTGCCTTCCTCTCCCTGTGACTTTTGTTTTAAAGCTGTCTTGTTTCATCTTTTATTTTTCCTGATACTTTTATTATATTAAATTTTCATTTGTTATTTTATTGTGTATATTATTTGGAGAAAATAATGTTTCTCATATTTTCATATGAATATATAAAGTTATTTTAAAATTAGCTTTATTTATAAAGAAGGCTAAGTATATAATTTTGATATAACCTCAGTTTATGAGGAATACTGATAAAAGGAGATACATCTTCATCTTTCCTAATTCCTCAGGTTTTTAAAATTATAAAGGCAACTTAATCTTTTACTGAAAACAGAAACAAAAACAATATCCTAGTATTTGCTCTAGCAATTACAGTAGTTAGGATGGTGCTATGAAACCTTTTCATACATTTTTAGCTTTGTTGTTTTATTTTGTGTGTGTAAATGTTTTCTGCATGTTTGTCTGTGCATCACATGTATGCCTGCATCCCCAGAGGCCAAAAGAGGGCATCAAATTTCCTGACACTGGCCATGTGGGTGCTGGGAATTAAAACTGGGTTTTGTGAAAGAACAACAGTGCTTTTTACTGCCAAGCTGTCTCTCTCAGCCCGTTAGCTGAATTTCTAATGACTAAACAGTAGATACTAAATCGCCAGTGGCTCTGTGTCCTAGGGTTTCTAGTGGAGCCATATAACACTTGGAGTCTTCAGCAGCCTGTTGACTGCACTCATTTCTTTAAGCATTATCTTGTGGAATCTTCCACTTTGTGCCCATACAGAGGCACTGAGCTTCTCAGGGACTCCTGGTTTTACTCTTTCCTAGTCTGTTCAATTCATGACACCATATTTCAACAACAGACTTTCTAAGAAAGCCAACCAAAAAAAAATATTGTTTGTTAGTGTGGTCTGGGGTTGGGTGGGGATTGGTGGATATAGGCAGTGTGCCATCGCACTAGTGTGGAGGTCAGAGGACAACTTGGGTGTGTTGATTCTCTCCTTCCATCATGTGAGTCCCGTGGTTGTCAGGCTTGGGGCATGAACCATTACCTGCTGAACTCTTTTGTCAGCCTTGAAGTTAGTGATTCTCAATAGCAGTGATTAAGGACTCCAGTACTCAGTCCCTTCTCCTTAGTCACCTTTTACCTGACACAGTTCCTCGGTGTTTCTTTCTGACAGTCTCATGTAGCTCTGGTTAGTCTGGAACTCATAGAGATCTACCTGTCTCTGCCCCCTAGCGCTGGGATTAAAGGTGTGCACCACCATACTAGGATAATCAGTATTTATTGGTTGTGACTTGTTAACCTTGTTGGAAAATCAATTTTATTTTGTAGAATATTCTATAGTTGGTGTTTTATATTTCCTTTTGGTTAGCTTAGGTTCTCAGTATCCATTCGTGTGCTGCATATGTAAGGTATCCTTCCCAGATAGTTTTGTGCCTATTTGCCCTTCCTAAGTAGTGTTAATTTTGGTCCCTTGATATCCGTGTGGTCTGGTTTCTCTGTGTGTAAATATCTTACCTCATTTAGATCATAAGTTTTCTTAAGGGGACTGGGGAAACTATAAGACCATGTAGTAATATCCTATTTTTTAAGCATACTTTTTACTCTTTTTAAAAAAAATTATTTATTACATATACAGTGTTCTGTCTTCATTTTTGCCGCAGGCCAGAAGAGGGCACCAGACCTCATTACAGATGGCTGTGAGCCACCATATGGTTGCTGGGAATTGAACTCAGGACCTCTGGAAGAGCAGTCAATTCTCTTAACCTCTGAGCCATCTCTCCAGCCCCTTAATCATACTTTTTAAAATTAGCATCCATTGATGATGTTCCCTGAACCAGTCTTTACTACGGTAGATACAACGTGGTGATTTTACTCCTGTGTTTAGAAGATGGCATGCTAATATTTTCATTACAGTCTGTTCTCTTTTTTTCTTATCATCAGCCTGGGTTTATTGATCGCTGTATTACCCATTCTCAGATCACCTCAGGGTTGGCCCAGGGGGGTGTTCCTTTAGATTTGGTTATTATGCCTATTAGGTGTGTGTTTTAGTTCTTTCTGGGGCATCAAACCCCCTGTCTCATTTTTGTACCTCCCTTACTCAGCTCAGGAATTATTCTTCTTTACTCTGCCCCAGCAACCCCCAAGTTGTGTTTAATGGAGACTAGATTTTAGAATGTCAAGTCCAGGTCTCAGTGTGCTCACTGCTGCACCAGGTGTTGGAGCACTGCTTTTAGAATTTCCAGCCCAGGACTGCAAACATATGCAGATGTTATACAAATGTCTCTGATTCCCAATCAATGCCACAGGATTTTTTTTTTAAACCTTTGGTTATTTCTTTTCTTTCTTTTTTAATGGTGGGGGGGGGCAGTGGTCGAGTGTTTGCTTCGCATACACTGTGCTCTGAATTTAGCTCCCAGTATCACACACAGAAAACCTCCTATGTTCTCCCATGCTGAAAACCTTGTCTCCTGATTCATTCATCTAGTTGTTGGCTCAGTCCTACAGCATTCATAAAGCAGCTTCGAGGATGGGGGAGGGGTTAGGTTGGGTGTGATAAAGATACATTGTTCACAAGTATGATGTTGTCAAAGAATAGATTTTAAAATGTCAAACAATTTTTCAAATTCACTCTACATCCCCCACACATACTCGTAGGAAACAAACCTACTTAGCTTTTTTTTTCCATATTTAGAGTATGAATGAACTCCAAGTATAGATTTTAAAGACTAAATTTGAAGTTAGGTACAGGTGACACCTGTAGGCCAGATGGCAGCAGAAGGATCAGGAGTTCAAGGCAAGGCTCAGCTACATATGGAATTTGAGGCTAACATGGGCTATAGGAGACACTGTTACAAGACACAAAGTTCAGTACAGGGAATGGCAAGGTGACACACTGGGTAAAGAGATACTTGCTGCTAAGTCTTATGACCTGAGTTCAATCTTTGGGACCATATGATAGAAAGAATCAATTTCCCAATTGTCCTGATCCCCACATATGCACCACCCCTAATGCATGTTAAAAGAAATGTAATTTTAAAACCTTCAGTTCAAAAGTTATGTAGATTACCCTTCTTTTGACCCATATAGTAGGTTTATGTTATTTCAGGTATAGTATTAATTGGCTGTATCAGTTTTTATTTGTGTCAGTTTTAGAGCCCCCAATTTTATTTATTTAACTTTTTGATTATATAGAAATGTATTAAAAATAAAACCAGCACAGGAAACCATACTTTAGGGAAGTTTTCTCTCTCTTTTTTTTTTTTATCAGTTTTTCTCTACCCTTTGTAGGTAAACTTTTATTGTTTTCTTAAAGTAAAAATTTTATTGTCCTTCCTACATTTCTTTTGCAAAAGTAGCAGGTATATGTTTCAGTACTTTATTTTTTCTTACCAAAAAGTAAATAAATAAAATAAAGAAGACAGTATGCTATAGACCCTCTTCATAAGAGAGTCAAGCTGCTTGTCCAAATTGCTTTTAATTTTTAGGTGAGAAAGAGAAGGTCTGGTACTTTCAACTGTAGAACTGTCTTCAGTCTGTTCTGCTCTTCTCAGCATTGCTTATCATTATTTTTGAAATGTGTCTTGTGAGAGTTATTTTTATTTTATTTATTCATTTTTTCTGTTGAGTGTAATTGTACAGATCTGTGCCATTTTCTGTTAATAGCTGTCTTTTAAACATCTTTTGAACAGGTGGTCAGTCTGACCAAGGCTATGGGTCCAAGGATGAGCTAGTAAAGGAAGATGCAGAGGTTCATGTGCCTGAAGAGCATGTGCCACAAGAACTGGCTGCCACACAGCTGCATATCGAAGGCATGTGCTGATGCTTGTGAGCTTTGTGTAGAAGCACGCTCTGATTGTTTCATCATACTTGATAATTTCAGCAGTAATTTTTAGGAACTTAAGACCTACTTCCTAAAGTAGACTTTGATAATCTCTAAGGTTTAGATTTTAGCAGACTTCAGAAAGATTGTAGATCATCCTTAATTTTGCAAAAAGTGCCATCCGTTGGGTAATTTTTGACAAAACTAGGACTAAATTTTGTCCTATTTTGATCTTGAGCTGCTGTTTCTCCTTCCTCTGTCTTCAGAGTGCTGGGACAACATGCATATGCCAGTCACTGTGCCCAGCAAGCAATAAGACCAAACTTCTGAGCTGTCAAAACAGACGCTTCCTGTTCTTTTCCCTCCCAACTCTGGAACTGAGGGTTATTCCCAATCTTAGAAGGCAAACCCTCTGCATTCTCAGGCCATGGGTTCCTTTGATTTCTGCATCCCCGCTACCTCCCCATCCCAGATAGAGTTTCTCTGTGTAACAGCCCTGGCTCTCCTAGAACCCACTTTATAGACCCGACTGGCCTCACAGAGATCCACCTGCCTCAGCCTCCCAAGTGCTGGGATTAAAGACATGTGCCACTGCACCCAACTATAGCAGTTATTTTGTGCTCCAGAGTTATAAATAAGCTACTTGACAATGGAAAAAAAAGAAGTCAAGGCCAAGGGCTTACTTAATTTACTTAGAAATGTTCAAGTCCCTATTATTGAGTAAACAGTTGGTCAGTACTCTTAGTATTTATGGCATAAAATAAGACAGATAGAGTAAGTCAGTGAAAAATAGTGATGTGCTCATCCTACTTGAAGAGAGACTGCATCCATATATAAATATCTCTGGTTTCTGATAATTATTGTCAGAGTAAGAATGGTAACATTGAAAATTTTTTTTTCCCAGAGGTGTGTGATGTGTCTGACATTGTCTCAAAACAACCTAGTCCAGAACCTCAGAGTCCTACTGACCCTCCTGCATGGGGCAGCAGTATTGTGAAAGTTCCATCTGGGTTATTTGACACCAACATCAGGACAAGTAGTAATGGTAAGTAGAAAGTGACCTCCACCACTTGGGAGGCAGAGTCTCACCTTGTAGTCAAGATGAGTTTCTCCACCATGCTCAGCTACAGTGTCTTTAAGTGATACTAATTTTGCTTGCTTATTATAATGGACACACTAGGAAGCCATTAATGAGCCTGAATTCTATAAGTGAGCTAAAATTAAAATTAAAATCTGTGACTCAGAGGAACAGTTGAGAGCCTTGCATAGTGGCACACATGCACAAAAGTAATATGGAGTGATAATTTAAAGCAGATATGAGAAAATATGTAAGTTATATGAAAATGTTATATAGGGAATTGAGCCTTGGTGTGTTTTAGTTGTCTCCTGTTTTAACTTTGAAGGATAGGTGTGAAGTATGTTTGTTAACTCAGTGTGCTTTTCTTGCTGTAGTGCCTGATCTTTTTGGTCATTTTTCATTATAGATAATGGGAGTGCTATAAGGTCTCCTATGCTTGTCAAGAACAGAGGCAGTGATGTGAACAGACCCCAGCACTGGGGAGGCAGAGGCAGGCAGAGCTCTTAATTTGAGGCCAGTTTGAACTACATAGTGAGTTCCAACATACCTAGGACTACACAGAGAGACCCTCTCTCGAGTGAATGAATGAATGAATGGGATTGAGGCAGAGTCTTGGTATAAGTAAATAAACAAACAGGTAAATAAATAAGTGAGATTGAGGCAGATCCAGAGGCAGAGTCTTGGTCTAGAGCCCAGGCTGGCGCTGAACTGGCAGTGATCCTTTAGTTTTCGTCCTTTGCCACAGTAATTTACAAGCATGTACCAACCACCATGCCTGACTTGATGTGCTGTATCTTGTTCTTATAAGATTTATTCCATAAAGAAAGGAAGAGGTGGTAATGGGACTTTTGATACTGTATCAGTTTCATTTTAAAATTGAAAATAAACTCTGCTAATAAGCTGTGGAACTACAATAAGAGCCTGAATACATTTTTTATTCTTACACATTACATCCCAACTGTAGTTTCCTTCCCTCCACTCCTCACTCTCCCTTCCTTTGCATCTCCCCACTCCCCCCAATCCACTTCTCATCAGTTTTCCTTAAAGAAAAAAAAGTGGGCCTTCCAGGGATATCAAACAAACATGCCATAACGGGTTATGATAAGACTAGAGAGCCTGAATAATTGTGAAGACCTGTTTCTCATGTATTGAGAAAGGTGTCAAAGCAGGTATAATTTTAGTGTAGTGGGTTACTTTAATTCCCCTAAAACCTTTTGAAAACTTTTCTCAGTGCTTGTGGCTAACTAATCAACATGTTTTTTTTTAAATTTTTAAAGAACAATTTAGTATAAATTATTTTAAAAAGAAACAGTTCACAATTAATAGTTAATAAAGCCAGTTTGAAAGAGTAAAACTTAAGCAAAATACTCAAAGGCACAAAATGAACCTAATAATTTTTTTCCTTTTTTGGGGGGCGGGGAGGTTATTCGAGACAGAGTTTCTCTATAGCTTTGGAGCTTGTCCTGGAACTAGCTCTTGTAGACCAGGCTGGCCTCGAATTCACAGAGATCCACCTGTCTCTGGCTTCTGAGTGCTGGGATTAAAGGCATGTGCCATCACTGCCCAGCTTTTTGTTGTCTTTGTTTTTTTGTTTTTCGAGACAGGATTTCTCTGTAGCTTTTTGGAGCCTGTCCAGAAGCTGGCCT
>LOEQ01005590.1:96352-106719 GCA_001685075.1 Bramus lutescens
CTACTGCAGAGACGTACAGCAGGTCTAGGTGCTGAGAGTAAGCGAGAAAGGCCAATGAAACACAAGGTCTTTTCTGAAATCTCAGTAATGCACTACTCCAAAACAGAAATGGATTCTAGGAGCCAACTTCTTATCACCGCCTTCCAATCAGCAAACAACAAGCCCCATGCTTCTCACTTGTCTGCAGAGTGTGCTAGGGCAGGGGACGGATGGGAAAGGACTCTTCAGAGTGCTTAAATCCCCAGGAAAATGCACTGCAAAATAGCAAGCAGTATGCTTTTTGATTGTTGTTTTTTTGTGTTTGTTTTTTAGCTGTTGTTGTTTGCCAACAAACACACAATACACAGTTTCCCAGACTTGTAGATGCCTCTTGTTTTCTGGAACCTGACTGATTCCTGAGTCACAACTGAACCAAAGCCTCCGGCTAGCTCTGCTGTAACCCGAGGAACCACCGCCTTTCCTCAGAGTAGAATCTCAGAGTCACACGCAGCTTCCCTGTTCCTCAACAAGAGGTGCTGCCAGGGTGTTCAGGAATTCCCCTTCTGAGTCCCACAGGCCTTCTGGAAACACGCGAAACCATGTGTGCAGCAGGCACAGCCTTTTAGGTATGTGTCCAAAATAAACTGCCCACACCAGTCATCTCATCACTGTGGAGCGGGTTTAGAGTCTGTGGCCAACCTGGGTCATACAGCAAAACCAAACTAAACAGACACCAAATGAACAAACATACTACCTGTAACAAGCCGGATTGAGGCTATTAGCTAATGAAGCCCTGATGGTCGGTGAGCTTCTATTACAGACAGTCCGACGGTTACCAGAGCGGATGTCTCAGACTAGCGCAGTGCCTGTCTTCACCCGTAATTTACTGCACTTTCAGAATAATAATATGGCTAGGAAGCACTGGCCTGGGGAACCTCTGGCAACAGCCCAAGGGATTCCGAGCAAAGACTCCTGAGAAGGTCAAAGCCGGTAACAGCAGGCATGAGCAGGCAGTAATAAAAACACCTGGTGGCAGGGGTCTGGCCTAAGCACTTTGCTTTACATGTATTAACTAATGTAACGCCGACAACCTGTAAGATCCTGCCGTCACCCCACGTAAAGTGGTGGGACAGAAGAAAGCCTAAGCAGCCAGACAGAATAGTAACACAGCCAAGAAGTGATGGAGATGCCCGGTGGACAAGGTGGACAGCTTCCTGTGGTTTCCCCACAGGCCACAAGGAAGCTCCTAGAAGCCCACCTGCCCTGGACAGCTCTCCCTCCATATGTTTGCTTTTGATGCCTTGAATCCCATCGTTGAAAAGCAAAGAACAACGGAGTATCTCCGTATTACACAGCGGAAACTCAACCTGTGTCCTGAGGATGCCCTTCCAGATAGTCTGACGTATCAATGAAGTCCTGGACCAGAGAACCGACANGCAGCTTCCCTGTTCCTCAACAAGAGGTGCTGCCAGGGTGTTCAGGAATTCCCCTTCTGAGTCCCACAGGCCTTCTGGAAACACGCGAAACCATGTGTGCAGCAGGCACAGCCTTTTAGGTATGTGTCCAAAATAAACTGCCCACACCAGTCATCTCATCACTGTGGAGCGGGTTTAGAGTCTGTGGCCAACCTGGGTCATACAGCAAAACCAAACTAAACAGACACCAAATGAACAAACATACTACCTGTAACAAGCCGGATTGAGGCTATTAGCTAATGAAGCCCTGATGGTCGGTGAGCTTCTATTACAGACAGTCCGACGGTTACCAGAGCGGATGTCTCAGACTAGCGCAGTGCCTGTCTTCACCCGTAATTTACTGCACTTTCAGAATAATAATATGGCTAGGAAGCACTGGCCTGGGGAACCTCTGGCAACAGCCCAAGGGATTCCGAGCAAAGACTCCTGAGAAGGTCAAAGCCGGTAACAGCAGGCATGAGCAGGCAGTAATAAAAACACCTGGTGGCAGGGGTCTGGCCTAAGCACTTTGCTTTACATGTATTAACTAATGTAACGCCGACAACCTGTAAGATCCTGCCGTCACCCCACGTAAAGTGGTGGGACAGAAGAAAGCCTAAGCAGCCAGACAGAATAGTAACACAGCCAAGAAGTGATGGAGATGCCCGGTGGACAAGGTGGACAGCTTCCTGTGGTTTCCCCACAGGCCACAAGGAAGCTCCTAGAAGCCCACCTGCCCTGGACAGCTCTCCCTCCATATGTTTGCTTTTGATGCCTTGAATCCCATCGTTGAAAAGCAAAGAACAACGGAGTATCTCCGTATTACACAGCGGAAACTCAACCTGTGTCCTGAGGATGCCCTTCCAGATAGTCTGACGTATCAATGAAGTCCTGGACCAGAGAACCGACACGGACAAAGAATCTAAAGGAATAATATTGGCACACGCCTTTAAAAATCCCAGCACTCGGGAGGCAGAGGCAGACAGATCTTTGTGAGTTCGAGGCCAGCCTGGTCTACTAGAGCTAGTTCCAGGACAGGCTCTGCCTCGAAAAACAAAACAAAACAAAATGGAATAATAGCAAACAAGGGCGCTTTGAAAGTACTCTTTAGTCCTAGTACTTGAGTTGCAGAGGCAGGTGGATCCATGTCTACATAGTGAACATGTAGCCTGGTCTACATAGAGAGTTCTAGCACAGTCAGGGCTACATAGAACGACTTTCCCCTGCCCCTCTAAAAGAAAGGGAGGGATCTATAAAGCCACAGAGATGGGGTACATCCATTGTGTGCAAAATATCCCTACAGAAATGTCCTGAACGAAACCTGGAAGGCACCGGGCCAGGACTGCACCAACAATCCAAAGACCAAGAAGCATTCAACCCCAAGACCTGCAGCCCCCCCCCCAAAAGNGTTTGCTGCTGCTGCGGCCCTGCTCTCTGGTTGCAGCAGGTAGATTGCTTACACTTGAACCCCACCACTTGAGATGCTAAAGCAGAGGGATTGCTGTGGATAAAAGGATAGCCTGGGCTACATAACAAGCTCCAAGCAAGCCTGGACTACATAGTAAGACTCTATCTCACAACAAAAACAAAAAACCAGCAGTGCCTGCCTTGACTCTGCTATCCTTGGAAACTGTTCCTTTAGAAACCCTGGACTGCAAGCCGGGCAGTGGTGGGCACACCTTTAATCCCAGTACTCGGGAGGAAGAGGCAGGTGGTTCTTTGAGTTTGAGGTCAGCCTGGTCTACATAGTGAGTTCTAGGACAGCCAGAGCTATACAGAGAAACCCCATCTCCAAAACCAAACTAAGGGCTGGAGAGGTATCTCAGTGGTTACAAGCACTGACTGCTCTTACAAAGGACCCAGGTTCAATTCCCAGCACCAACATTGCAGCTCACAACCATCTGTAACTCCAGTTCCAGGGCATCTGACATCCTCACACCAATGCACATAAAATAAAATAAAATAAGGTATTAAAAAAACCTAAAAACTGCTGGACTGCCAGGCCCATATCTCTTTGGGCTATCTCTCCAGCTCCACTGCAGTTAGCCTCAATTGCCAGTCTTCTCTCCAAGTTCTGAGCTTTCTGAGAGAAAGGCCTGCCTGGAACTCACCTTTCTTTTCCTGAAACCTAGCAGAATGGCTACAGAGCAGCCATCACCTAGATGAAGCACAAACAGCAAAAGCTCATGAGGCAGGGATGGGTAAATACTGTGTGCCTTGGGGTAGTTAGTATCTATCTGTAGTCTATATCCTAAATATGATATATTTATTATATTTATATATACTAAATACCTAGGTATCTGTAGTCACCCACAACCCTATAGACTTTTCTGAGATAAGGTTTAGCCTCAACTCCTGCTAAGCCAAGGACAACCCTGACCTTCTGAGCCTCTTTCCTCCTGTAGAAATTACAGAATGAACTACCACGCCCAGTGTCTACAGTACTAGCTACGAAACCCAGGGCTTCCTGCGTCCTGGGCAAATGCTCCTAACTGGGCTACATCTTCAGTTGGCCCCGTTTACTGCATCATAAATCTGGAACTATTTAAAGATACTATTTGGGGGCTGGAGAGATGGCTCGGCGGTTAAGAGCACTTGCTGCTCTTGTGAAGGACCAGAGTTCAGTTCTACATGGCGGCTTACAACCTTCTAAAACTTTAGTTCCAGGGGATCCTGGACTTTCTTCTGGCTTCCTCTGGTACCAGGCATGCATGTGGAACCCATACATACATTTAGGCAAGAGTGTACAGGGACACTCATGCCCCAGTTCCCCTGTGGAGGACAGATGACAACCTATGAGAGTTGGTTCTTTCCTTCACCACGTATACCTGGGAGAGAGAACTCAAAGAGTGTTTATTCACTGATCCATCTTATCAGCCTGTTTTTACTTTTGATTGTTTTGAAACAGGGTCTTAGCATGTGGCACTGATGGGCCTAGACCTGGCTGGCCTGGAACAAGGTGCCTCCGCCTCCTGAGTGCTAGGAAGAAAGGTGTGAAGCACACAGCACCTGCCCCACCCCCAGCTTCTATTTGTTCATTAACTACTGATATGCCTTTAAAAAAAGGGGGGGTTGACACAGGGTTTCTCTCTATTCCTTTTTCATTTTTAACTTTGTGCCTGTGTGTGAGCATCCACTCCCGTGCCACACAGAGGACAACCCAAGCTGTCTGTCCTTCTGGTTTGTCTCCCATTTTTCTCTTTTCCCGGCAGCTGACCCCGAGCTTCCGGATTCTCCCGTTTCTACCTCCCACCTTCCCACAGGAATGCTGGGATTATACATGTATGCACTTGGGGCTGGAGAGATGGCTCTTCCAGAGGGTTTCCAACTGTCTGTAACTCCAGTTTCATTGGGATCTGATGCCCTCTTCTGGCCTCCACAGGTACTGTCTACAGATGGTACAGACACAATATACACATAAAATAAAAATACAGATGGAAAAGTGTATGCACTGCTGCCTCTGGCTTCATGTGAGCGAGCTCTGCTCTGGGGTTTAGACTCTGGGCCCCCCACTTGCACAGCTCTGTTAGCTTTGAGACACGTCTTTGCTGCACAGAGATACTGACCACATAGTCTTGAACTCTCAGCCGTGGTGCCTCATTCTCCTGGGTGGTGAGATTACAGGTGTGAGTTAACACACTTAGCTTCTGTTGGTTGTTGCTGAGTTTTGTTTCTGTTGATTTTGTTTTGTTTTGTTTTTCGAGTCAGGGTTCCTCTGTAGATTTGGAGCCTGTCCTGGAACCATCTCTTGTAGACCAGGCTGGCCTCAGACTCACAGAGATCCACCTGCCTCTGCCTCCCAAGTACTGGAATTAAAGGCGTGTACCACCATTGCCTGGCAATTTTTAAAAATAATTTAATTTTACTTGTATGAATGTTTTGCCAGTATTTGCATGATATGTGTGCCTTGGAGCTGCCATGCGGGTGCTGGAGACTAATCTCGGGTCTTCTGCAAGAGGAGACGGCACTCTTAGCCATGGAGTCATCTCTCCAGGCTCTCTGCTGTTTTCAGTTGTGTACATGTGTGTGTGCATGGGTGTGAGTGCATGCATGTAAGTGTGCCCGAGGGCAGTGCTGTTGGATCTCTGGGTCTGGAGTTATGTGCAGAAGCTGCTAGAAGAGCAAAAGGCACTAAGCACTGAGTCATCTCCCCAGCCCTGCGCTGCTTTGAAAAGACACATTAACAACATTCAACACTGGTCTCAGAATGACACTCTAAGTGCAGGTTAGGTTATTGTTGTTTTACCTCACTTGTATTTTAAGTTATCCTACCTGTTGCTCTGTGCAATCTTGCAAAAGTAAAACCCATCAAGACTGTTTCAGGCTACACCTTTCCCAAGCAGCTCTTAAAAAAAAAGCACCAAATTAAAAAAACAAACACAAAACCCAGAGCCTGTGAACTACAATACAGAAGCTTGTAAGACCACTGCTACACTTTCTCTGCATCTACTCATGGCTCAAACATCTAATGAACAATCTATGTGCCGGGTGTCTTAAAGTTTCCATTACTGTGATAAAACGCCATGATCAAAAGCAACTTGGGGTGTGTGGGGGTGGTATTTTGCTTATATTTTCATATCACAGTTCTTCTTTTTTTTTTTTTTAGAGGTAGAGTTTCTCTGTGTAACAGTCGACCGACAGGACCTTGAGTGAAACATCTGGTCGCTGGCTTTGAACTCACAGAGACCCACCTGCCTCTACTTCCCAAGTGCTGGGATTAAAGGTATGTGCCACCATGCCCAAGGAGCTTGCTTTCTTATAGCACCCAGGATCACCAGCTCAGGGGTGGTACCACCTACAAACTGTGCCCTCCCACATCAATAACTAATTAAGAAAATTGTATCACAGGCTTGCCTACAGGTCAGTCTGGTGAGGGCATTTTCTCAACCTATGTTCCCTCTTCCAAAATGATTCTAGCCTAGGTCAGGTTGACAAAAAAGCCAGCCAGCACACTAGCCCTGAACCAAGAAACTGAAAGTATAATGAACTAAATTCTTGGGGTAGATCATCATGAAATGTCTAATATTGCAGATAATTATGATTCTATTAGGAGTGTGAGAAATGAGTAAAGGGCTAGGGCGATGGGTGCGTTCGAAGTGCTTTCCAGCGAGCATGAGGGGCCTTAGCTCAGATCCCCACCCACATAAAGAGCCTGGCATGGAAGCACTCAGAGGCCCATCCAGTGCCAAGAACCTAGAGCTCACTGGCAAGCTGGCCTAGACAATGAGGGACTCTGTCCCAAAAGACAAAGTGGAGAGCAAGTGAGGCAGACACCTGTGGTCCGCTTTTAGTCTGCACATGCATGCACATGTGACACATGCACACGTGAACACATCCATTCTCGCACACAGAATGAGTGAGCACCGCTGGCTGCAAGCATCTGACGTGGTGAGCTTGGTTTTCTATACACAGGGCTGGGGCGAGTGAGAGTGGAACAACCCTCTACCTTTGGAAGGGGAGAGGCAAGAGGTCCTCACCAGCATTCTCTACGTGGATTGCCGGGAAAGTACACATAGCGCTGCAGTCAGCCATGGGAGTTTTCAGCGGTGCTTGGAGGAGGAAGACTGGGTGGCTCAGCAGAGAGGAAAATCTGACTCTGGCGAACAAGGCCCATCGTGAAAGAGAAATAAAAACTTCTATCTCTACCAAAGGACAACAAGGAGCTCAAGGGTCCCATGCACTCAGTTCTCGTCAATAGAACATTCAGGCCACCCACTTCTCTTGCAAAGAAACTGAGAGATGTGGAGTAACACAGATGCAAATGGTAAGTCGCCCTAGGAGCAGAAGGCAAACTACCAAAGGGGATGCTACTGAGCACCTAGCTAAAGAGTAGGCACAACCAGAGGGAGTTGCTATGGAAACACAGATGCAAGCAAAGATGGAAGAAAGGTAAAGATCACAAGTAACTTGGCTCTAAAGTAGTTTTCTTGTATACAAAATATTTAAACTCCATGTGTGTTTAACTCTGTGTGAGAGGCTCTCTCTCTCTCTCTCTCTCTCTCTCTCTCTGAGAGAGAGGAAGAGAGAAAGGGAGAGGGAGAGGGAGAGGAGAGAGGAGAAAGAGGGAGAGGGAGGGAAGAGAGGATAGAAAGGGAGAGGAAGGGAGGGAAAGAGGAGAAATAGAGGAGAGGGAAGAGAAGGAGAGGAGAGGAGGGGGTAGAGGGAAAGAAAGCAGGGGGGAGAGAGAGAGATCTCGCTATGTGGTCCAAGCTGGTCTCAAACTCATGATCCTGCTATGTTGGATCACAAGTGCTGGGATTACAGGCATATGCCAACATGCCTGACAGACTATTTTGAAAATGTTCTCTGAGCCATGAATGGTTCTATATGCCCATAATTCTAGCACTTGGGAGGAGAGAGTTGGGGGTTCGAGGCCAGCTTGAGTATACTGAGCTCATGTCTCAAAACACAACACAAAAGAAACAAAGTGTTCTCTGGCTAGGTATTTACAGGTAGAGGAACTAGAGGAACGAAAAAAATGGAGGAGAGAGCAGTAGGAGGCTACTGTAATGGTGAGGACCAAGGTCAAAAAGGCAGGGAAGCTGGCTGAAGCAGCAGAAGTTAGAGCAACGAGGCTGTGTGTGCGTGTGCGTGCGTGTGCCTGCGTGTGTGTGCATGTGTGTTAGGGTAAGGGGAAAGGAGGCAGTAACAGTGTTGTGTGGAATGAGTCCCTGTCACTTTTCTCTTTGCATGTGTTTGTGCGCATTTGCATGTGTGCTGCTGGGCCGCTGTACCCAGCAGTGCCTGTCAATCCTCTCCACTTAGTTTCTTTGCGACAGGCTGCCCTCTGACCCTGTAACCTGCTAACTTGGCTAGACTGGCTGGCCAGCAAGGCCAGGGCTCCTCCTTCGAGTATCTGGGCTCTAACACTGCACGTGGGTCACATGCCACCATACCTGGCTTTAGCCATGGGCATCAGGCTTGCACTGCACTTTACCTAGCCAAGCCTCCCCTCCTCCCCTACACGAATGCCTTCCCTTTAGTTAGTTCTTCCTTTGGATTGCTTTACAAAACTGTCTGTTCTGCCCACCCTTTTCTCCTGGGAGTTCTACTATTATTGAACGGAATATTCTTGAAAACCACAGTAGTTAGAGGACTCAGAAGCTACCTGAAAACAGAGAGAAACCATCTTTAAGTCAATTTCTATCCTGCCTACCTCATCTGCCTAGTACTTGTGTACAGCTTTGGAGCCGTGCAACCATAACAAGCCTCTTCTAACATGAAGACATTTGACAGTCATGGGTGAAATTACCTGGTGTGAGTGAGAAGGAAACATAGAACATGCAACAAACCCGCTTAGGAGTTTATTAAGAGGGGATGTGTACAGGTCTGAGGAAGTCAGTGTGCAGAGAGAGAGAAAGAGAGAGAGAGAGCAAGCGAGCGCTGAAGATGGCGCCTCCATGCTAGCAAGGGCTCACGCAGCTGTGTCATAAGCAGATGATACAACCATGCTGCACGGGGGTCACGGGGGTCCTTAAAGATTTCCAGGGCCATTAGGCACTTCTGCCTGAGGGCTTGTCTGCACATGCATGGCCCTAGAACCGGGAAGTGTCAGCCATGTTGTGTAGCTGAATCATTACATTCCACCCTTTTGTTTATTATATAAATTTTGGGAGTTTGGGATCTTTTATGGGTGGGGATGGGTCGTTGTCAGGTCTCTCAAGATGGCTTTCTGATGATTTTGTGGGTGTCAGAGAGTTGAGATGCTTGACCATGTCCTTGGGTGGCTGACGAATTTTGTGGGTTTTTTTTTTTTTCTGGGCTCTGGAACTGGCTGGCTGGTAGCTTGGACCTCGCAAGATGCTGAAAGGCAGAAAATTATATCTGGAAAAAATTTAGATCCTGGTGATTAAGGGAGAAGAGTCCCAAGATGGTAGATAGAGGGTTTTTTTGTGGGGGGGTGGAGGAGGGAATTTCCCAGGTGTTCCCGAGACCAGGAATGATAAGGGAAGAATTAAATGATGCTTATTCTGGGCGAGTCTGGTCTGTTTAGATAGGTCCAATTGGCTCCCTGGAGCTTATGAAAAAATGTTTGAAAAGAAATAAATTTTAGACATATTAAAAGCTTWTGATTACGATGATATAGTATTGGAATGGAAGATGATAGGGAGAAGGAAGGAAGAGAAGGGAGAATTATTAGAAAGGAGAATTATTAGACCCCTTGATGTTTTACCTGAAGCAAATCTTAAGGCACTTGTTCTCTTCAGCATCATGGTATCACCTGAACATCCAGGAGATGCTGCTGCAGTAGGTGATAAACCTGCTATGTTAAAGTCTGTTTTCTGAGTTTTGGAGTCTGGGGCTGTGAATGTCCCCAAACTCGTTACTGTTTCTTACCAACTGGGCTTTTGACAGTCCTTGTACCTTTGGCTCTATGTTTAATGATGGTGCCTGTAAAAACAGCTTATATAGAGTTTTTGGCACAGGAGAATTGAGTACGGTGATGAAACTTTTATTTTTCTGGACCTGGAGAAAGAGTGGCTGATCTTGGTGCCCTCTGGAACTTAAGGGAGCAGGGATCTGCTTGAGTTACTGTATACGAAGGGGGGATCTGCTTGAGTTACTGTATACGAGGGGGGATCTTGAGCTGGAAGCGTAAAAGGTTTAAGGTGAGACAGGTGGATCCAATGAGAGTCCCTCGAGCTTGGTAGCTGTGGAAGTTACAAGAATTACTTTAAAGGGGCCCTGCCATTTAGGGGAAAGGGGTGAGGGGTGTTGGTCTGGGGGAGAAAATAGTACCTGATCCCCTATTTTAGTTGGCAGTGGGCATGAATTGGCACAAGGTTGAGGTAATGAATAGTCAGTAAAATCCCATAATAGGAGAGAAGATGGGATAACAGCGGAGTAAGCAGGTGATCAGGAAGGGGAGAGGTTTGGGGTGAGAGGCCGGGGGTTAAAACTGGCCACCCATACATGCGTTCAAAGGGCGAGGTG
>LOEQ01005590.1:124248-136032 GCA_001685075.1 Bramus lutescens
GAGCTCATCCTCAGGGGCTGCTGGGCGACTCCCCTGTCGCTTGCTCTCGAGCTCCAGCTTCATGATGGTGTGGAGGTAGTGAGTCCGCACTCGGATCGGATTAAACTCAATTCGCCCCGCCATGTTTCCACAGCCATCCCTGGAGCAGCCACAAGGAAAGGACATCCGATCCACCTGAGGGACATATGAGGTTGTGGCAAGATTAGACCAATAGCTCTAGCAGTAGGTGACATCAGCTGGCACACACAGGCAGCTGGGATCTGAGCAGTGACAAGGTCTAAGAGTAACATACAGCACAAGCTAACAGCACTAGGCAGTGGTGAGCAGAACACCTGCACCTCAGCTAATTTCTCCCCGGGCTCTGTTTCCTCTTCTAAATCAAAAGACAAAAATCCCTTCAAAGGCTCCTTCCAGTTAGCAAGCCCAGTGCTACCTGAACGCTGCTGTCTCAGAGGAGAAGAGAGTTTGTGCCTCAGGGACTTGCAGAATTTACCTGGTTCACCGGGACAATAAAAGACTGGGCCCAAGCCTTCTGCAATGACAGGCGTGGTAAATGAGTGCAGATCTTGCTACTTCAATGCAATACACTCTAGGGAAACTAAACAGAGGTGCCTTAGTGCTGAGGTGAAGGTTCACACTGTGATCAGCTCTCACCACCAGCTTCTCCCTGAGAGTTACCAGTGTAGTTCTGGCAGTGACCAAGGTAACTGACTTACAGCCAGGGCTATCTAGAAAGGAGATGTGCTGGCATGGTGACAGCACTGGGGAGGCAGAGGCAGGGGGATTGCTGTGAATTTGAGACCAACCTGGTCTACATGGTGAGTTCCAGGCCAGCCTGGGCTACACAGTTTTAAAGAAAAAAATAGAAAGGAGATGCTTTCTGCCTTTTTATCTCCCCTTGATGACCAAAATTGAAACTCATAAGAATCATGGAGCAAGCAATACAAACAAGTCTTATGGTATCAGCTTATTGAAATCTCCAGACCCACGGTGTGGCTACACACACCAATGATTCCAGAACTTGGGAGGTGGAAGCAGTGCCAAGAGTCCAAGGTCATCCTTGTTAAACCAAGCAAGTTCAGGTCTAGGCCAGCCTGGAATGAGACCTGTCCCTCTCCTCCAAAAGGAATCCATATCTAGACCCAGCAGTTGATAAGACTCTTCTCAGGTTTGTGAATAACTGACTCACCACGGGACTGCAATCTGGAAAGGAAGATTTGGCCAGACTTACTATAGCTCTTCGTTACTAAATAAAGCCAAGGAAAATGAGTTCTAGGGTTCAACTACAGGACTCAACACCATGCCCCAGCAAGAAGTTCCATAGGTTTCACTGTTTTGGGTAGCACTGATGGTTTCCAGGAAAATGGGAATTTCAAACAATCTCTTTGAATGCCAACAAGAAGATACTTTATTTGAGGAAACTGAGGACTTAAGTTCTGTCAGCTCAGGTCTGGTCCTGAATCAGACACTCAAAACTACTTTGCCTTTCACAAAATAGGAAGGAGACGCTGCATGCAGATGAGAAGCCGCAGGCTGCCTCACTTGTTGCCTTCCATCTCACAGAATCCCTATCTGAGGAGCACCACTTACTGGAAAGGTAGTTACCCTGCTCACACTTACCTACTGGAAAGGTAGTTACCCTGCTCACATTTACCTACTGGAAAGGTAGTTACCCTGTTCTTTCCTTTGCTGCCAGCTGCTTAGCATCTCTGAGGTATAGTCAGAAAAGATAATGGGCACCTCCATGGCCTAAGAGTCTTCCCATGCTTGCTTTCTTTGGGAGGGCTGTGGAACTGGAGTACAGTTCTCAGCCATGGACTATCCCTGGACTGGAAGCTTCCTGTCCTCACTGGCACCCAACCACATCCCTAATGTTGGGGTAGATATACCATCTCAGGCCAAATATGACTGACCTGGCACTTAATTCCAGCCTGGCTACAGGCACATGCTTCTGGGTCACAGTATAGCCGACAGTCACAACCACATTCTTCCCGAGATAGGCGGATGGCTCTCAGTTCTTGCTTCTCTTCGGCATCAATCCGGTGGACCCCGGATGCTCTCAGCAGGGCCCGCCGCCTCTTGGTGGGCAGGGGTTGGAGGAAGAAATAATCATCCACCTCCACATTTTCCACATCGATGTCTTCGTCTGAAACGTCATCCAGTGTCAAGCCATCAGCCTCCACTGACTCCACTGTCCCATTCTTAGTCAGCTGCCAGGAGACAGGAAAGGTCAGCGTTGGAGCATTAGCAATGCAGTGACCACAACAGACCCCAGGTCTGTAGCCAGGAGGAGCTATGTTGTCCCACACCACAGCAGAGCAGCAGAAAGGAAAGATTGTGAAACTGAATTTTATTTAATTTTACATTTAAATAGCCAAAATAAGTGATGGTTGCTATACTAGACCACACAGGACATGATTAAAAACCAGAGCAGAAAGACAGAAACTTTATCTGGCTCTAACACTACGCTGTCAACAGCAGAGACATCACCTGAGTTCTGGGTCCTCAAAGACGACTCTCTGCCCAGTCTAGCAGCATAGCCATCACCCCATCTACTCAGGAAGCTGAGACTAGGGGCACGAGCAACATCATGGTCCTGTCTAAGGAAATGTTTAGAATACAGCACAAACATTCCCTCCATTTCTAGATTGCTACCTGCACTGCAGTGGATGTGTATCAGTGGCTGGGTGTTCCTCAGTGATATCAGTAACCTTGTAAAACACCCTCAACTTGAACCCTGGAGAACCCGAAACTATCTTCAGAGAAAAAAAGTACTTCACAGTAACAACAGCTTCCAGTGTGTTTGTCAACAAACTGATTCCCCACACTGTAAATAATTACCTGTGCACTCAGAATAACTGCATTTTACTGCTAAGGGAGTGGGCAGCCAGTTACTAACCACTATCAAAGCCCTGACTTCCAACGGAGTCTAGAAGAAATGCTTTCTTCCTTCTGATCCTGGTTTATTTCACACCAGAGAAAAACCTGTGTGAGGTGGGCAGTGTAAATAACATTGTGTGTGTTATCTACGGGCAGAGATCTGGGTTTTCTGCACTGATCTGGATAGAAAGTCAGGGCAGGACTCTGGAAGGACAGGCTGGAGACAATTTCTGGCTGGCTGAATGAGCTCTACAAACTCACTAGAGGATCTAAGTAAAGAAAAGAGGCCCCAGCCCCTGGGGCCCCGGGAGCTGCTGGCAGGCTGGAGTCTTTGCTTTGTTTCATCAGACAGCAGGAGTGCTGGGAGAGGAACAACTCCCGTGGGAGATGTGACGCAACAGCCCGAGGAGGAAGGTTTGTGGGGGACTGGGAACCCCACTCGGACTTCTCCAGTCTGTTACCTCTGTACCAAGCAAGCAGCTGCCAGGTTCTTATCTGTAGACCTTAGGACTGTTCCTGTTTGTGGCTCATCCCCAGCATTCCTGCTGCTCTCAAAGGAAAGTGATCAGGGAAGCAAGCCGACTCCAGATCTCCACGGAAGGGGTATTTTGGAGCAGTGCAGGCTTCTAGCCATTACACAGTGCTGGGATGAGATATTCTTGGGGAAAGAAAAGCCAAGGCCAGGAGTGGTGGTTCCTGCTTAATAATCCTGGCACTTAGGAAGTAGAGGCATGAGGAACAAAAGCACAAAGCTATGCCCTGCCCCACAGCAAGTTCAAGGCTAGCTTGGACTCAATGAGATTTCCCCAAAACAAAAACAACTACCATCTAATTCAAACTACTTACAATAATGAATCCCATATGGATAAAACTAAACTATTAGAAAATTATATGTAAGGAAGGTTACGGAGTTCTAACAGTTGACTGGAACAGAGACATCAAGTGGCACACAAGAAGATTGTGCCCTTAGAGGTGCTAAAGACAGGAAACTTTCCTGGGGAGGAAGGCAAGCATTTTCCTGACATCCCTGTCATCACCCCTAGCACTCAGTATGTCCTGCTAGGGACTGATAGATGCTACTTAGGTCATTCCTCTGCCTCATTTGGGAGAGTTGTCTTATAGGAAAGGGGCAGAGAACCTTCACTGCAACTGAGAAGAATGTCTGTCTAGCTGTTGCTATAGCAACAGAAAGGCGACAGGGTCAGTGACAGAATTCCTCAGAAGAAAGGGCAGGCCGAATGTCATTGTCATCACAGTAACAGGTGTAAGATCCTAGGAGCAGGCTGAGAGCCTGCAAAGAATGAAACTGGCGAGACCCAGGCAGTCTCTGCCCTCTGCTGCCAGGTCTCCAGCCAGCCATAGCCTGTTCAATTCCATCTACACCCTGAAAATAAGGCAGCCACCTCATGCTCTGGGCTCAGAAATCAATTATCATTCATATTCTCTCTGTCTCCTGAACTGGGGACTTTGACTGCTCAACCACTAAGCTATGCCCCATTTCTGGGGAAAATTGGAGGGCTTATAGAAACTCTGACAATGGAGTGTCAGCACTCTAAGGTATGGGTGTCTGCGGAGGGTCTTCTGGTGGTGTCAGCACAGTAGAGTAGGTAAGTGCTTTTTAAAGACTGATTTACTTGGCCAGGTCTGGTAGTGTATACCTTTAACACCAGCACTTGGGAGTCAGAGGTGGGCACATATCTACTAGTGACTTGAAGCTAGCTAGCTGGTCTACATAGCAAGTTCCAGTCCAGCCATATGATCCACCATGTAGGTGCTGGGGACCAAACCCAGATCCTTCAAAAGAATAACACATGCTGTAAGTGCTGAGCCATCTCTCAGTACCGTGGTGTACTGGTCTGTGAAACTAACCATGAAATAATGCTACTCTCTAGACCAAGGGGGCTGTGTCAGTCTTTGGGGCTGATGGTGTGGAGTGAAGGGTCAAAGCCTGCTCTGTTCTACTCCCGTGGGCAAAGACAGTTGCTAACAAACTGGGAAGTTTTAGGTGTTCACATTCCCCAAAGCGTCCCTGTACTAGGGAGACAGGGACAGTGAAGGGAGAGTCGTTTTTGTCTTAGTTGCCAGTGCCACCAGAGATGGCAAGGAGACTCAAACTAAGATCTAATGGTCTCAACATGCAGGAAGCACCAGACCCCACGTCCCACAGGCACCTTCATTTTCTTGGCATGAAGTTTCTCCTCCTTAAGGTGCTCACGAAGAATCTCTCTATGGTTCACTTCCTGTTCTTGTGCAAACTCACAAAGGGTGTAGCTGCGAACAGAATTATGGCGCTGGGCCATTCCCAAAGAACTTCCACCCTGGCTGGGCACACTTGTGAAGCCCTGGCGCCGGGCAAAGTAGTATACAGTCACCTGGTCAAAGCGGACATTCTTCCTCCGCAGCTGCTTCTGCCGCTTCAGGATGGATGTGGCTGTGAATGGAACACAGGGCTTTCATCTGCTCTTATTCATCCAGGCTCTTAACCTGTCCCCAAATATTATACTATTTCCAAGTCTTATGCAAAACTGGAAAGAGCCTTGAACCTCAGCTGGTTCATACTACTGCCTCCAGACTGACTTCATCTAAATAGATGGCCACAAAATCTATTTTTAGACAGTAACTGGGGAACACTAGGTGTTCTTTTCAGGAGAAAAGAAAATTGCCATGTGATAGTTGAAACTAATTAAAACTCAATTTAGAAACCCCAGCTCTTCAGTCTGCACTTCAGTCAGCACGTGTGACTAAGAACTAGCAGTGGACCACACTGACGGGGACCACTTCTACCCAGGAAGTCCAACTGGTCAGCGCTCTACAGTGGAGCATTTCTCCAACACGCCTGCTGAGAAATATTTTAGGCTCTTTAGGGCATGAGGTCTCTGACGCAACTACTCAAGCATCCTGCTAGTGCATAAAGACAACCACAAACAATGGGTGTGAGTGTCCCAACGAAACCACGGAAACGAGCACAGACCAGACTTAGTCCACAGCCCTGGCCTCACTACCAGGGGTTCTCTAGAAGGACAACCTGAGAGCCGAGAGATGTCACTGTGCCCAGGCTAGGTGCCACTGGAAAAGCTGCATGCGGCTCTGAATGGAACCAATAGTACCCTCACAGCTTTTGTTTCAGAGTTCAGACCCTTGGAGAGCTGTGGGATCAAGATAATAGGAAGAGATCTGGAGATGCCACAGTGTCCAAACCAAATATCCACTCCTGCTCCAGTTACAATTTCTTGAACCTCTGGGCAAGTCCTCAGAGGTAAAAGTAGAATACTGAGCTCCTGTTCTCCGTCACATCCCACCCATTCTGGGCACCCCAAACCACAGCACAAGTAGAATAAATCAGACCAGTCTATGCTATTGGAGCAGTGAGGTTTGCCAAAAATCAGGGACACAATATGGAAAGGGCACATCCCCAGGATGGACAGAAGTGGTCTCAGGCTGCAGGGGCTCTCGGGGACAGGGTGCAGGCAGGAAGGGAGCAGCTCACTCACGTGTGAAGCTGGCAGTTGTAGGAGGGTTGAGGCTGTCACAGCTGTCAGCGCTGTCACTGCTGGAAACCTCATCATCCGAGTTGGAGACTGATGAGCCCACATCCACATCATCAAATTTCCTCTTGAGCCCTGAGCCCGAGAATGCATCCATTGGATTCAAATGGTTTGCTTGGGGAGTCAACCACAATGGCCCCAAAGCTGCTCACCACCAGTTAGCCAGGAGCATTAGGATTCTGCCCAAGGGAGAAGAGGAGTCAGCACTGCTGTCCGGAGACACACCCGCCAAGTCTGTAAACGCACTGCTCTAACTGAAGAAAAGCTAAGCACCTGGCCTAGCATGATCTGGCTTCTCAGGACCAGGACATTTCTTTGTTGACTCTGGCCAGCATTCTTACTTGCTTCCTTTGGCTCCTCCAGCCTCAGTTACTCTATGAGTGAGTCTGCATAGCCCTTCCCAGTGGAGGAGTGGCTTCACTTCCAACCCTGCTGGCCACAGCAGTCACTGGGCTAGCATTCACTGTTCAAAGACAGCAAACCCTCTGCTTAAACCAAAGCCAGGCCCAAATATTTATCCCAGTGATAACACAGCCTGGCACGTCCCCAAGTGTGTATCTTAAATACACTAGTTCCATGGTATTAATAGCTTCTTGAATGAAAATAGGACTGCTGTTAAAATAGCTGAAATCAGCTATGGCAGAATCTCCTAGGGGTTTTTAATATACTTATGAGCATGCATGCTAAAGGCTGGAAGAAAACAGTGCAGTGTTTCAAAACCTGATTGTGGAACCCACTGTTGCCAAAGTATGTTAGGGGGCAGATAGTCCCTGGAACACACTTTGGGAAATTCTGCTCCAGGCTCTCAATTTTGAAGGACGTTGGCAGTCAGGAAAACCCTTGACCCAGATCTTCGCAAGTGTGAAGTGTCTCACCAGGCTCCTAGAAAGGGCAAATTTAGTACTAAAGAAAGGAGCCAAGATTAGAATCTGTACTGGCTTCCAAACCCAGAAATTGGGGCTGTGGGTGCAGCTCTGCGCAGAGTGCTTGCCTAGTGTACATGAGGCCCTGGGTTTGATCCCAGCTCTACGTACAGCGCTTGCCTAGTGTACATGAGGCCCTGGGTTTGATCCTAGCACCACAAACAACACAAAAACCAGGCTCATTTTCAACCTGGTCTCTCATCCTCCCCGTGCAAAAAGAAAATAAAACTTTACAATCTCTGCTCTCTAAAAAGAAACCATCAAGGGAATACAGAAAAAGAGGTGACAGTTAAAACTGGTTACATCAACACAGCAAGCACAGGTCTTTCTCTGTCTCTGTCTTTGGACTTAAGTTCCTAAAGGACAAGAATCTGTACAGGAGAAATGCTGCCAGCCAAACCCACATGTGACGACATAAGACACTTCCCACACTGCAATCTCACAGGCGGTTAACTGCAGCGGGATTACCAGCACTGCCTTACTGCAGAGTAGCTACCCAGATTCACTGTGGAGACAGAGATGGCTGGTTTTCTGGACTACTTTAGTAGCAATTTAGTTCAGCTCTACCAAGTTACCCAGACCTGGTGTGTGCTTCAAGGATTTCCTAAAATACATACTCAGGTCACATAAAAATCCTGTGTTTGAGTCACAAGATAAGCTGAAGTGTCTTAACTTTCAGTTTCAGGCAATCAATCCCTCAAGTTTGGCTAAGAAGAAAATTTAAATGAAGGAGTCTGGTGTGGTGGCGCACAGCTTTAATCCCAGCACTCAGGAGGCAGAGGCAGGAGGATCTCTGTGAGTTCGACCATAGCCTGGTCTACAGAGTGAGTTCAAGGACAGTCAGGACTACACAGAAACTGTTTTTTGTTTTTGTTTTTTTTTTTTTTTTTAAAAAGTGTGTGTAAAAGATAANACTGTTTTTTGTTTTTGTTTTTTTTTTTTTTTTAAAAAGTGTGTGTAAAAGATAACAAAGGACTGGTAGGCAGCAGTTAAGAGTGAGGGCTGCTCTTCCAAAGGACCCAGGTTCAGTTCCAGCATCCAACCCTTTAACTCTAGTTTCAGTTTCAGGGAGTCTGAAACCCTCTTCTGGCCTCTTCGGGTGCCAGGCACACAGTGGTATGCAGACACATATGCAGATAAAAAAAAAAGTCTATTCACATAAAATACAACCAAAACATTTTTTTAAAGAATCGAATGAGTCCAGCGTGTCAGCTGTGATCCTTGGGTCAGACCACACCTTAGAAATGACGAGAGTAAGGGTGAAGGGACTTTCTATGGGTAAGATTTTAGTTGGGCTTAAAGATGACACCTTTCAGCTAACAAATGCTTCATTCCGTTCTATTCTGGGTGAAGGAGCATGGCGTGCGTGCCGGGAGGGGGCATGTTTGTCATTAAATATTCATGTGGATACTATAGAGGAAAAGGAGATGGCTGTCTGCTGAGTCCAACAACCACACACACTACCAGAGCCTTCTCAACTACATAGAAGCCAACACTGAGCAGAAAACCTGCCTCTTGAAATGACATAAGCACTCCTTCCGTTTAAGTGAGCTCAGGCTAATACTTATAGAAAATTGCTGTTCCTCAGCCTGGAAGCACTCAGGGATTTATGATTGGAAGCAAATGTGCACTCTGCTCTTTCCTTGGGATCCTTTGCTTCCGGTAATGTGGATTTCCTTTGACTGTTACTCTTTAAGTCTCACGTGAACTTGGATCTGGGCCAAACCCATCTTTATTACTAAAATTCTCCCTTATCTTAACCCAGCTGCCCTTAAGAGCACCCTCTCATCAGGGTTACTTTGTGCCCTTGAGCATGGCAATGCTGGCTCCTTGCTCTAAGCCTCTTTGTTCATGTCTTCTCACTTCTGGGGTTGTGGTTTGGACAATGACAGAGGAAAGTAGGAAAGAAAGGGGGAGGGAAAGCTGTAAAACGTAAGGAAAAGTAATTTCCTTAAGTTGCCAATAACCAGGTCTACATGAGTAAATACTGTGTATACTGATCTATGTGGCCTATTCCATGAAAGGGCTGGGGAGGGACCTCAGTAGGACAGCGGTTGCCTACCTACCACGCTTGAAGCCTTCCCTGGCTTTAATTCCCAGCACCACAAAATCAAAACCAGTTCATGGGTGCTACTCTGCAACAGTCTTGAAACTTCACTGTTCTAGGTCCCATCCCCTTACTCAGGATGTTATGACACTCCTGTAAAGTTACCTGTTACTGAAAATTGTTTACGTTTAGTTATGTAGCCCAGATTGGCCCTACAAGGCCCCAGCTTGTTTTGGAGAAAGGTATGGAACTCATAGTGGTCCTCTTGCTTCAGCTTCCTAAGTGCTGGGATCAAGGTGTGTGCACCAAGTGCAGCCCTCCAGCACTGAGAACTTAAATTTCTATCATCTCCTGAAAACAATGGAAGTTTATATTTCAACTCAACTCTCCTTATCCAACTCTTTGGTGTGAACTTGACCATGAACTTCCCACCTGGTTAGTCCCAAACTGCCTTGAAGCACTCACGTATACTACAGTAACCACTGGAACAGGTTCCATTAAGAATAAGTTATTCCCACTGGCACAGCTATTCCCTTAACTATTGGTAAAAGATCATGCATGAGTTCAGAAGATACTCTTTAGCCCTCACCTGACAGCACATGCATGTAATCCAAGAACTTAAGTGCAGAAGGAGCAAAAGTTCAAGATCACCCTTGGCTACAAAGCAAATTTGTAGCTACCCAAGGCTACATGAAACCTGTCTCAACCCATACCCCTCCACTTTTATGAGTTATATCCAAGCACTCAAACCTATGCAGAAATAACCAAGGTGAGACTAGAAACGCAGGTCAGAATACTTAATGTCTAAATAAACATCTCAAATAACCATTAATGGTGTCTCTCTCTAAAAGCTTTCACATGCTGGTGAGATGAAGTCAGCTGACACATTCTGACTACATGCTGCATGGCGTTGTTTCTAGCTGAACATTTCCCAAAGGTACACAATACAGTTCACAGCTACAGTACATACAGGACATAAAACCAGCGTGTGCATTTCCGTATTAGGTCTATGCTTTCTTCAGGTAAGGACTGCAAACCCCAAATCCCAACTTCCATAAGAATAGCAGAAACTGGGTGTGGCAATGCATTAAAGTGCCTTTAATCCCAGCACTCAGGGAGGCAGAGGCAGGTGGATCTCTGTGAGCTTGAGGATAGTCTGGTTTACAGAGTGAGTTCCAGGATAGCCTATGCAGAGGGAGGGACAAGGTCAAAAAACAAACAAACAACAACAAAAAACATGTGGGGCGCATTTCAGGGCAACTGTGGAGCTGTGGCCCAAGCGTTATTTGTACAGTTTGGGTGTGTGAGCCTTTTCTTAAATTAGTCCAAAATCCTAAGACAAGGCTCACCTCACTGGAAAGGCCTCTCCACTCAACTAGAGCCTAGTGTTCTGCTAAAGGTCAAGGAATCTCTTGAACTACCAGCCAGGACTAGGGTAGAAAGCCTGCTGTCACTCCACACAGTAATTGAGTAAGATGCCGTACCCTGCTGCCCTTTTACAAGATGCTGTGATGATTCTCAAATACTACGGTTTTATGGACCCCTGTGTCCTTGTGTTCACCAAGATCATGAAATCGGAAAAGCACTTCAGGTGCTCACCGAAAACCTCCTGCTAAGTTTAAAGAGGGCCCTTTCCCGCCCCCACGCCCCGGTTTACTAACACTAGGTTAGAAGCCGGCTTTCCACGTGTAAGCCACATCCTAGGGAAGACACAAGATATTTGTGGGAGACCTGGAACATGATGCTGCATTAGCTCTCCTCTAAAGGACAGTGTCACGCAACTGCCACATACCAACACCCTGGTTTTAGAGATTCCTAAGATTTAAAGCCACCAAAGAAAAGGAGAATGTGAATCGGCTGCGGTTTTACCATTAACTGAAAACTGGGGGACAAGGGGAACAGTGTTGTCTCCTGGGGAGAACTTCTAACCTTTCATACTGAAGAACAGTTTGTATGTCACATTGCCACTCCAAACCCTTCTAAAACGATGAATCAAGACCATAGCACTCAAATGGGGTTGGAAGGCAGGCGGGTGCGTGTTTGGGCCTGAAAAAAAGATCAAGCTAGCAACCAGGACAAGTGATGCTCTCATTTTTGCACACAACGCCAGAAAAATGGGAGCCATCAAGATCAGAGCAGAAGGGGCATGTCAAGTCACCAGCTCACCTTAACACAGCTGAGGAACCCTTCAGCTCTCAACCTATTGATTCCCGCTAGCCTTCCCGCTCATTCCGATCATCTGCAGTCCCCACACAGCCTTCTACATCCTCCTGCCCGCTACTCACAAATTCCCAACCACTCCTCCCACATTTTCCTCCGGTCCCCCTCCCCTTCCTTCACTTCTCTCCATCCTACATCACTGCCCACTCCATCCCGATCTCAGCCGTCA
>LOEQ01005590.1:136301-151949 GCA_001685075.1 Bramus lutescens
CACAGCCCAGAACCGCCCCGGCTCTGGCTAACAATAGGCTCCGGCTGCGGCGCTCTGCCTCTTATAGGCGCCGGCGCGTCGTGGCCGGGACCTGAGGCAGCCTGGGAAATGGAGTCTACACCCGGCCCAAGCCCAATGGCATGCCGGGAGTCGGAGGCGGCGAGTGCCGCAAAGCCCTAGCCCGCCCTAGAACCAGCTGTAAAGGGAGCGTCCACATCGGACCCCTGGAGAAAGGCATCAGGGTAGCTGCAGCCTTTTGAAAAGGAAGGCTGCCGACCTTCGGCTACACACCGGCACTAACTAAACAAATTCTCTTATAAAGCCCTTCTTCTCCTCGAGCCATGACCTCATGCCCATGCCTGAAGAACGTAATCCTCGTCCATGGGACTGTCCCCATATGACTTGCTGCAGCGGGCCTAAATTAATCAAAGGAATTACAAAATGACCTATCTATTTATATGATGGATTGATATACCCCACCCTCACTTTTTGTTTTTGTTTTTAGACAGGGTCTCACTGTGTAGCCCTGGCTATCCTGGAACTCACTATGTAGATCAGGTTGGCTTCAAACTCACAGAGACCCGCCTGCTACCCTCCTGAGCTCTCGGATTAAAGGCTTGCACCACCCCTCTGCCGATTTCTCCATGTTCTTTAAAACAAAACAAAACAAAAACAAACCTTTTTACTATCATCTCTGATAATCATAGCTTTGTAGCTCATCTTTAAAATGGGCAAGATAAGGAAGCATCAAGAAATTATTTGGGACTTGTCAATGACCTATACCCTTCCTTCTCCTGTTTCTCCGTTGACCTATAAAGTCAAGATCTAGGTCCATCCTGTGGTTTCCCCTCTGATAATCTCATCCTATTTCCTGCTACTCTCCTCATTTATATTCTTTGCCTCGACAAATTATCTTTTCCTGTAGCTCATTCAACAATCATGCTTCTACCTTGAGCTTTTTGCCTTAATGGTCTTATGTCAACCAATCATATGCAGGTTTATTTAGTAACTATTCAAATATCTCCCTATTAGGTCTCTCTCATACACCGTTTTTGTTTCGAATAAGGTCTATATAGCTCAAGATGACTTTGAATTCTCTCCCCTTCCCCCAAGATAGGGTTAACAGTCCCGGCTGTCCTGGAACTAGCTCTGTAGATCAGACTGGCCTTGAACTCACAGAGATCCCCCTGCCTCCGCCATCACCGCCAACTCAGCTTTGAATTCTTTTTTTTAAAAGTTTTTATTTGTATTTTATGTACACTGGTGTTCTGCCATACATGCAGTATGCCTGTGAGAGGGTGTCAGAAATCCCTGGAACAGGAGTTATAGGCAGTTGTGAGCTGCCATGTGGGTGCTGGAACTTGGACCTGAGTCCTCTGGAAGAGCAGCCAGCACTTCCAACCACTCTCCAGCCCCTAGCTTTGAATTCTTAATGATCCTGCTTCATCTTCTTGAGTGCTGGAATCATAGCCATAATTAGAAACAACAGCCTCTCCTGGTCTCTTTCTCTTATTTCTCTGGCATCACTACTGATTTTTTTGTTAGTTTGTTTTTTTTAAGTCTTCCACCACTTGACTAGACTCCACGAGACTAAGGAGTTGTTTGTGTACTGTATTCTCAATACCGGGTTTTAAAACAATCTGCTTTCTTGATGTTGAGGAGCACAGACGGATGACGGGATTAAATTGTATGTAGGTGTGTATGGTGGTTCTAATCCTAGTGCAGTCTCCATGTAGCCAAGAAACCATGAAGCCAGCTCTACTGGCTACCAAACTATTTAAAAAAGTGCCATGAATTCTGATTTTCTTCCCTAGGTGACATCAGAGACTTTTAAGTTGTCTAGGAAGGGAAAAGAGCAGATCATAAAAAGTATCTTTAGGAAAGCATGCACCGATCATCGGCCTACCTGCTTGAAACTCAGAGGACACATGATGAAAACCTCTCTACCTTAACACCCACATGGTGGCTTACACCTGAAACTCCATCCAGTTCCAGGGGAGCGAATGCCCTGGCCTTTGCAGGCACCTGCACTCTTGTGCACATACCCACATGCACGAGACTGTGTGTCTGTGTGTTCACACACACACACACACCTATATGTAATTAAAAATAATAAAAATGAATCTTTTAAAAAATCTCAGCTGGATGATGGTAGCTCATGCCTTTATAAAATCCCTGCACTTGGGTGGCAGAGTTTGAGGTCAGCCTGGTCTACATAGTGAGTTCCAAGTCAGCCACAACTATGTAGTAGAAGCCTACCTAAATTAATTAATAATTAATTAAAGGTCATTTACAGGAAAGGAAGGCTGGGGAGATAGCTGTCAGCGAAGTGCTTGCTATAAGAGGAGAGATGTGTACCACCATGCCCAGCTAAATGGTTTCTTAATCATTTATATGAACATTCTCTTTTTAAAATATACTTTAGGCCGGGCGCTGGTAGCACACGCCTTTAATCCCAGCATTCAGGAGGCAGAGGCAGGCAGATCTCTGTGACTTTGAGGCCAGCCTGGTCTACAAGAGCTAGTTCCAGGAAAGGTTCCAAAGCTACAGAGAAACCCTGTCTCAAAAAATAAAAACAACAACAAACTTTAAAAATCATTTCTCAGGATTTTTATTTTGTTTATGGGGTTGCCAGCATGTATGCGCGCACACACACAGGTCAGAAGAGGACGTCAGATCCCCTATAGCTGGAGTTATATATAGATGGTTGTGGTCTACTATGTGAGTGCTGGAAATGAAACCCCAGTCCTCTGTAAGCACAGCAAGTGCCCTTAATCAGTGAACACCGTTCCCAGGCTGACCCCAGAATTGGAGTTGGACAGCTGAAGTCCCCATGTGGGTGCTTGGAGGAGCAGCATATGCTGTCTCACCTGAGCTGACCCTGCTGTCCCTGGAAAATCATTCTTACTGGGCCATAAAAATTGAAAACCTTATTACTAACAATCAATGCGCTTAGTGACAATGCTCGACAGTTTATGTCAACTTGACACAAGCTAGAGTCATCAGAAAAGAGGGAGCCTCAAGTGACAAAATGCCTCCACAAGATCAAGCTGTAGGCAAGTCTGTAGGGCATTTTCTTAATTGGTGATTTACGGGGTAGAGCTCAGTCCATTGTGGGTGGGACCATCATCCCTGGGCTTCTAGTCCTGGGTTCTATTTTTTTAAAGATTTATTTATTTTATGTATATGAGCACTCTCTCTTCATGTGCACCTTTATGCCACAAAAGGGCATCAGATACCACTATAGATGGTTGTGAGACACCATGTGGTTACTGGGAATTGAACTCAGGAATCTGGAAGAGCAGCCTGTACTCTTGGCTGCTGGGTCAACTTTCCAGCCCTTAGTGCTTGGTTCTGTAAGAAAGCAGGCTTAGAAAGTCGTGGGGAGCAAGCCAGTAAGCAGTTCCCCTTCATGGCCTCTGCATCAGCTCCTGTCTCCAGGTTCTTGACCTGTTTGAGTTCCTGTCCTGACTTCCTTTGACAACAGTGATTTGGGAAATAAACCCTTTCCTCCCCAACTTGCTTTCGGTCATGGTGTTTTATTATAGCAATAGTGTCCCTAACTAAGACAGTGACTAACAACTCTTAAAAAGTCCTATAATGAGTTCGAGGCCAGCCTGGTCTACAAGAGCGTGTTCCAGGACAGGCTCCAAAGCTACAGAGAAACCATCTAGAAAAATCAAATCGCCTTATAATGACCCATTTCTCCCTTTTATTTCCCAGTAAGTCCTGTTTCACTATTATGTTTTTATATATTTCTAAAAGGATCCCATTCTGTTTTTTTTCCTGAGACAGGGTTTCTCTGTAGCTTTGGAACCTGCCCTGGAACTAACTCTAGTAGATCAGGCTGGCCTCTAACTCAGAGATCCGCCTGCCTCTGTCTGACTCCCAAGTACTGGGATTAAAAGTGTGCACCACCACCACCAGGTCTTCCCATTCTATTTCAAGAGAAAAATATAGAAAATATTGAGTCAAATAGGATATTTCATTTTTCACATTCTCATTTGAATGGGATGTTTAAACTTTAATATATAATTATCAGTCACATAAACACCCCCCCCTTTTTAAAGCAGGGCGTCACTGGAGCATAGAATGACCTCAAACACTGGCTGCATTTGAACTTTTGCCCTTCTGGCTCCATCCCTAAGTGCTAGGAGAACAGGTATGCCTGCCTGGTTGTAGGTGGTGCCAGGGACTGGATGCAGAGCTTCCTGGAGTTCCTGTTTTACCTCCAGCCACCATCAAATCTTGCTTCGAGAATATATCTGAGATGTGTACAAACACGTATGAAGGAAATCTTTCCAAATGTGTTTAACTTAAATGGCATCCTGAATCTACTCCTAAGAAAACAAAAACAAACAAGCAGAAAACTCAACATCCCACTCAGAATTAGAAGTGGTTTACTTAGAAGAAGAGGGACCCACAACAATAGAGGTGGGTTACAGAGCTGGGAAAGTAGGTGCTCAGGAGCATGGAGAAGTCACTCTGCAAAACAATAATATAGAACTAGCGATTCTAGTATAGAAAGATGTTCAAGATGTTAAATACTAAAGCTAAATCATGGATTATTAGAGTCTCTGAGATTTATGTATGTGCATAAATGTATTGAGGAAAAATTTCTTGCAATGATTTTATTTTTTTTTAATTTAGAGATAAGGTCTCTGTGACTTGAATGAGAATGGTCTCCACAGGCATGTATGATTTAGTCCCCAGTCAATGGAACTGTTTGGGAAGGATGAGGAGGTGTGGCCTTATTGGAGGAGCTGTGTCACTGGGGGCGGACTTTGAGGTTTCAAAAGTCTACACCATTCTCAGTTAGCTCTCTCAGTGCTTCCTGCTTGGGGATCAGATGAAAACTCTGAACTATGGCTCCAGCCCCATGTTCCCTGCCATGATGGCCATGGACTTTAACCCTCTGGAACAGTAAGGCCCCATATTAAAGGCTTTCTTTTCCAAATTGTCCTGGCCATGATGTTTTGCCATGGCAATAAAAAAAAAGTTAAGGCAGTCCAATCATGCAGCCTTGTGCCTCTGTTTCCTGAGTGTTGAGATGAGAAAACCACCCACAGTCTTTAGAGCAGAATTAGGAAAAAAGAAAAAGTTATAACCTTATCCATATTTATAATAATTGTAAATGACTTTTATAATGGAAAAGCTAATTGAAATTTCTAATTTAACTGAAAAGGTCAATAATGGAATATTGTAATTTTGTAAGTAATCACAATGTTCTATCACTAAGCCTTATCAGTTACACAGTAAGACATAGCAATACCTTGGAATGTAGGAGGGGCCACTTGTTTGTCTCTGCAGCCCAGAACCAAAATAACCACACAGAAATTGTATTAAATCATTGCTCGGCCCATTAGCTCTAACTTCTTATTGGCTAACTCTTACATCTTAATTTAACCCATTTCTATTAATCTGTATATCATCACAAGGTCTTGGTCTACCAGCAAAGTTCCAGCACGTATATCTCTAGCGGCAGATCCATGGTGTCTCTCGACTCCACCCTTCTCCCAGCATTCAGTTCAGTTTTCCCCACCTACCTAAGTCCTGCCCTACCAACAGGCCAAGGCAGTTTCTTTATTCATTAACCAAGAAAAGCAACACAGAGACAGATGGACTTCCCACACCATTGGAAGGGGGGTTTAAAAAAGCCCAAGGGAGTTTCTGGTCTTAAGAGATCTGTTCCAGGTGTGACACCAGGGATGAACCCCAGAATATGGGCAAAAGAGACAGAGAGTCAATGCAAGTTCCAGACCATTCAAAGTCTACAGTTGCAGTTCCAGGCTGTCTTAGCCTCAAGAAACAAAACAAACCAGGTGGTGGGCAGACTCCAAAGTTAGAGAAACCCTGTCTCAAAAAACCAAAAATAAAATCTAAAACTACAGTAGTATATAAATTCACTTCTATAATTTTGAAGACTACTCCAATAAAAACTAACTTTAAATAAAAATTAGAAAACATAAATTATGACTAATGTTAATAGAATTATATGCATCATTGTACTTCACAAAAATATGAGAATCATGAATTTGGAAGAAACCTTAAGTTACCAGTTCAAGTTCAGGCATGGTGTCAGACATCTTTAGTCTCAGCTTGTGTGAGGCTGAGGCACAAGTTCGGGAGCAGCCTGGGCTGTATATTGAGTGTGTCACTGGAGTCACCCACCTAGTTCAGCTCTTCCACTCACCATCCTGACAGGGTTGGGATGGTGACTGGGAACCAGCCCCCCATAACACAACTAGAAATGTCACCTCAATGTTTTGCATCAATGTTAGTAATTTTCAAGTTTCAAGGTTTTAAACTTGTTTCAAACCAGAAGAAATTAGAAACCACATTACAGGTTGATTTTAACGAACACCAACACAAAACACTGTGTGTATGTAATCTTTATCAAATGCTTCAAAAACATACACACATAAATTCAAATTCAATACAGAATCTTTTAACATTATCTTTGTTCACCTCAACAAAATTTGAGGAAATTTCTCAATAAAACTTTGTATGTGGCCAGGTGGTGATGACGTATGCCTTTAATCTCAGCATTGGAGGCAGAGGCAGGTGGATCTCTGTGTAGGCCAGCCTGGTCTACAGAGTGAATTTCAGGACAGCCAGAGAAACCCTGTCTCAAAAAACAAAACAAAACAAAAAGACCCTAATACTTTACAATTCTGCACATGTACACAGACAAGGTCATTTGGAAGGCAGAACATAGACACAGTATGAGTTTGAATGGGAAAAAAATGTATCTTTTGTAAAGCTTACATAAAAGAACACTATGCCAAAATAAGACAAGGGAGGAAAAAGTGAGGCTGGAATAATTCATTTATAAACACACAGTGTGAGATTACCAATCAAGAACAAGGAGCTCCAGGAGTCAAGAGACACTCTGGCCTCTCCTGCTTCCCGCTCTGTGCTTGAAGTTCACGGTCACAGGTCTTGATTATCATTACTTAGGGATGTCCTCCCTTCTTGACTGACTAACTCATCAGTTTCCACAGAGCCTTAGTAAAAAATGATGGTGAGCACAGGCAACAAAGAGCGGCACTTTGTGGGATGGGACATCAGATGACGGGCCCAAGAGTGCCACTGCTAGCTGCCTGGCCCCCAGCAGGCTCCACCATGTTTTCACATTTCCTCATCTTCAGTTAGGGGTCACTCTTTCCCTAGTTAATTATGAGTTTATGAAGGGGATGAAAACAAGATAATCCATCTATAGAATTTATCACTCTGCCCACCCCAATAAATATTAGCCCAAATCACCTTCAGTTGTGGTATTGCAGGTGAACAAAATATAAATCCTGAGACTGTGTCCTAACATAAAGGGAAGGGCCTGCTCCAGCTTAGCTGGAGTACTTGCCTAGCACTGTGAGGCTCTGGTTCAAGCCCAGCACTGCAGAAACAGGGAAGGTGGCAAATGCTTATAATCCCAGCACTTGAGAGTAGACGCAAGAACATGAATGATTGTCCACCACTCCACAAAACAAACAACACGCGAACAAAGCAGAGCTGACATATGCTCAATACAAAAGAGACTGATAACCTAAGTTCCATGAATACACATGTCCACGTTTATATTAGAAAAATGGCAGGGAGGTGGTGGTGCATGCCTTTAATCCTAACACTCAGGCAGGCAGATCTCTGTGAGTTTGAGGCCAGCCTGGTCTACAGAGAAAGTTCCAGGACAAAGAGCTGTTATACAGAGGAACCCTGTCTCAAAAAACAAAACAAAATGAAAACAAAAACACAAAAAAAGAAAAGAAAAATGACAAGAGCTCTATATCACAAGATTAAACCCTTTCCATTAAATGTCACGCCATTCCCCTGCCCTCTACACCCTAATGACAGAAGTTCATATTGGTATCCAACAGGGACCAGAAACTAAGCAGATTGCTGGTCAACTCCATGTCTGGCAGGATCTGAGGGTGCCATACTGCTTGGGCCAATCCAGGGGGCTGGAATTCCACTTTAGGGCCTGGTCACCCAGTATGCCCCTGCCCAACATTCACATAAGCTGGGTTCCAGAAGACCTTCAATATCTAGTCATGTCCCCTTCAAAGGGCAGTCGTCAAGAGGATGGAAGCAGCAGCCAGCAAATGTGGAATGCTCCTCCTACTTCAGAATGATGTGATAGCTATCACTGGTTTCTGCTGTAAAAAAAGATGGGAGAAAGGAGTGAGGTGTTTTTTGTTGTTGTTGTTGTTTTTGAGACAAGGTTTCTCTGTGTAGCCCTGGCAGTCCCGGAACTCACTCTGTAGACCAGACTGGCCTCAAACTCACCGAGATCCACCTACCTCTGCCTCCCGAGTGCTGGGATTAAAGGTGTGTCAAACCACTGCCTAGCAAGAAGGGGTGATCTTTAGCCACCTTTAGAACAGTAAGGAAGAAAACTATCTTGTGGGAGAGAATACAGAGTCAAATCGGATGGCCAGGTGTGGTGGCACAGACCTTGGTTCCCACTCTGCAGGAGGCAGGAGCAGATAAAGTAAAGACATCAATCTTACACATTTCCTGGGCCAGAGATACACAGAACAATGTTCTTACAACGGTATGCAGTGGTAACAGTTTACATCAGGCACATGCTCACCAAGATGAAATATTGGTATTCTACAATGTACTATGTTGCAAGGCAATAACGCTAGAAAGATTAGGCCTATTAAATGCTTTACAAATATTTATAATTACACTTACTTACTTTTGGGTGTGTGTGTGCACCATGGCATGCATGCACTTGGGGGTCAGAGAACAATTTGTGGGAGTTGGTTCTTCTCTTTCACTAGATGAGTTCTAGAGTTCTGGTGACCCCAGTCATCAGGCTGGGTGCCATCCCACAGCTCTTATACGCTTTTTATTTATTTGTTTTAAAGAGTTACTTTATTTTTTAAAGTTTTTATTTTTATTTTGTTTGTGTATGTGTTGCCTACATGCATGTATGTGTATCACACATGTATCTGAAGTGCCCTCTAAGGCCAGAGAGTGTTGGACCCCTTTGAACTGTAGCCATACTCAATTATTATCCACATAGTATGTGTGCTGGGAACCAAACCTGGGTCTTCTCCAAGAGCAGTAAACACTCTTAACCTCTGAGCCACCTCTTCAGGCCCTGCTTATTTGTCTCTGAGAGAGGATCTTACATAGTCCAGGCTTGTTTCAAACTCACTACATAGAGAATAACGCTGAACTCATAATTCTTTTGTCTCCACTCCCTAAGTGCTGGGATTTCAGGTCTGTGTCACTACATCTGGCTTTTACTCTTTCTTTTTTTTTTTTGGGGGGGGTGACAGAGTCTCTCTCTGTAGCCTTGGCTGTCCTGGAACTATGTAGATGGGGCTAGCCTCAAACTCACCAAGATTGCACTGCCTTTTCTCCTGAGTGCTGGTATTAAGCATTATTGATTTTTCAGCATTTTCAACTTATGCTGGGCTTACCAGGATGGGGCCTTACCGTAAATGAATACGTATGTGTAATAGAAACAACACACCTTGATTTCCTCCTTTGCTAAGGGAAGCTGTAAAGAGTGTTAGTGCTGCCAAGTGTGCTTTCCTCAATGGTGTCAGGAAGCCGCTTCACAGAGAGAACAACAGCCAAGCTTCTCTCCACACACTCTTCCCATCTCCCTCTTAGGGAAGAAAATTCGCACCCGGGAGCGATGTACATGCCTCTAATCCAAGCACCAGGGAGGCTGAGTTAGGAGTTTCCTAGTCTGAAGCCAGCCTGAGGTTCATAGACCACATAAAAAAAAAAAAAGTTTCTCTATTTTACCTCACAAAGGTAAAACATTAAAAATCTTTTTGTTGCTTAAGAACTAGAACTCATACCAAGGTCTTGTGTATGCTAAGTTAAAACCCTAGTCTGGAAAACCTTTAAAATTCCTTACAAAGGGGGCTGTGGAGCTAATGAATAAAGTGCTGTCCTTGAGTCCCAGAACAAATATAAAAAATGTCCTGTACTGATGGTGCTGAGTGCATCTAGTCAAAGTTCTGGGAAAGTAGAGACACATCTTTAATGGCAGTCAGTCTAGCCTTCTTGGCAAGTTCTAGGCCAGCAAAAAAAAACAAAACAAAAACCCAATGGAACTGGAAAGACGGCTCAGTGGTTAAGAACACTTTTTGACTTGGATTTGGTTCCCAGCACCCATATGGCAGTTCAGAACAGGTTTTTAACTCCAGTTCTGACTAACACAGCACCGCTGTTTACACATGGTGCACATTACATACACTCAGGCACATACACAAAATAAATGATGTTTTTAAAGGGGGGCTAGAGAGATATCTCAGTGGTTTAAAGCACTGGCTGCTCTTCTAGAGGAATGTAGATCAATTCCCAGCACCCATACAGCAACTCACACATTTGTAACTCTCGTCCAGGGCATCTAATGCCCTTCTCTAGCCTCTCAGGACACTGCATACATGTGGTGCACAGATATACACACAGGAAAAACAGCTATACATGTAAAAATAAAACTTTAAGGGGCTGGGGAGATGGCTTAGTAGTTAAGAGCACTGACTCTTCTTCTAGAGGTCCTGAGTTCAATTCCCAGCAACAACAATATGGCTCACAACCATCTATAATGAGATCTGGTGTCTCTTCTGGGGTGCAGGTACACATGCAGGCAGAATACTGTATACTAATAATAAAATAAATAAATCTTCAAATAATAAAATAGTTTAAAAAAAGTAAAACTTTAAATATAATTTTAATAGGTTTATATTAAAATAGAAAAAAAATTAATTTAAAAAGGGTGGCTAGTGCCTAAGTAATACTACCCGAGACTGTCCTCTGGGTCAGCACATGCATGCTCACCCAGATGCATGTACTCACTCTCTTATATTTATTTTGGGTTGACAATAAGGTTCAGTGGGGTAACGGTACTTGCTGCCAAATCTAATGACCTGAGTTTGGTTCCTAGAACCCACAAGGTGGAAGGACAGAACCAACTTCTATAGGCTGTCATATGATCTGTGTGTGCCATGGCACATGATAACCCATCTCACACACACGTAAACTGACAATAAGTGTTAAAGCATGTTTTAGTATTTCATTACCTTTCATTGTGTCCAGGATAAAACAGGCTTCTTCCTGAAAGTTCTGTATCATCTGAAAAAAGCAACAAGATTTGCTGATCATTGCAGTGTTTCTTTTCATGACATTGACCTGAAGTAGAAATTAAGCTCTTTTGTTTCTTCTGAATAGTATAAAAATTTTCGTTTACAACTAAGCTTGTGAACAGTGTAAGAATAACATTGCAGCTCTAGTTAGCTTAAAGATATTAGTCAGCAAGCTTCAAATTAAAGAACCCATAAATTCCATAAGTCAGAACAACTAACTCTGAATGCTGCCTTAATCACTTACTTTGGAAGGTACTGGAAATGCCTAAAATCAATTCTAAAATATTTCAAAATAAATCATAACTTTACAAACTAGTCTATTTTTAAGCTAAAATAGCTTTACCTGAACCTTCCTTCAAAATCAATAGCAAAAGAAACAAAACATTTGGAAAATGTGGTGCTGAACAAGTCATGGTAGGAGATAAATGATGTACTTAACTTCCACCTCAAGTTAGACCACTTTCTGTTCCACAGCCCTGAAGAAAGGTGAAGAGCATCCTTTAAGCAGTCCAGAGCAGCAGCTGCCTCAAGCAAGCTTTATCAGAAGGGTTTGGGAGGCATGACCAAAGAGCCAGATTCCTTATTTCAAAAGAATTATTTATTTTACATGGCTGATCATTTTTCCTGCATCCTTGTCTGTGAACCACATGCATGCCTGACCCCTGCAGAGGTCAGAAGAAGGTATCAGATCCCTTGGAAGTGGAGTAGCAGTTGGTTGTTAGCCAACTCTTAGTGCCCAGAATTGAACTTAGGTTTTCTCACAGAGCAACGAAAGCTCTAAATCACTGAGCCCTCTCTCCAGCCTCTGCCCAGACTCCACCTTTAAAACTGATGGAGAGTGAAGTGGCCCCTCAAGCGGTGCTGTTACCCACAGCCCAGTTCCCACGCTGTGCTACTTCTACAGACACCTTTTCTCTAGGTGTTCAGCGTCCAGGGAGCGTCAATGATGCAATGAGGTCAGCAGTTTCCAGGAGCTGCAAATGAACCCTTTCTACAGGAGAATCAGAAACCCAGGGCTGATGGAGCTGCAGAGGGAAACTGTCTCAAAAAAGCAAAGGAGGGCAGACTCCAGTCCTGAGTGTCTGCCTACCAGGCCTGCTCTGGCCTCTAGGCTCAACTCCAGCATTTCAAAAGACAAAAACAAAGACACTCCTTTCTTTTTATTTATTTTTTCTCCCCTGAGACAGGGTTTCTCTGTATAACTCACTCTGTAGATCAGGCTGGCCTCACTTAGGGATCCTCATGCCTCTATCTCCAGAGAACTGGGATTAAAGGCTAAAACACTCCTTTATAATTTCTGTGATCGTATCACAGGGTTTGTTTACAAGAGAGGCTCCTAACTCTGTGACAAAATGTGGCCAGGCCCAGCTTTATGCAGGAAACCACAGCTGCTGAGAGAACTCTAGGGTGTAAGACCTTGCCATAAAGCTGGGTTTTGATAAGTTCCTCCTGGAGGCCATCTAGAACAATGGTTTGTAACATGGAGCATGTGCTTCTTTGGGTGAACCCCCAGACTTTGTAAGAGGTACAAGGATAGTAACAGGCTCATATAGGGGACCCAACTTCCAGATCTCCAACTTCCATATACCTTCCTCCACATGTGAGTGTCAGTGTCCAACTTGAGTGACCCAACCACAATTGTCAAAAGATGGATGGCTTGAGTTAGGCAGTGGTGGTGCATGCCTTTAATCCCAGCACTCGGAAGGCAGAGGCAGTTGGATCTGTGAGTTCAAAGGCAGCCTGGTCTACAGAGCTAGTTCCAGGGCTGTTATACAGAGAAACCCTGCCTTGAAAAAGCAAAAACCAAAACCAAAACCAAACAAAACGATGGATGATGTTGAAGCGATATTATAATTTTTGGTACATAACTAAGAAATTAAAAAATAAAACAAATTCAGTGCTTCTGTTCTAGCAAAACCCCATCCATCCCTGCCTCTAAAAGTCCAATGCACTATCCGTCCCTACCTCTAAATTTAAGAAAATCAAGTTCACAGGGCTTCCATTCAGAGCAGAAAGTGGGACAGAACTGATGCTGAATTCTGTGCCATTTTCACAATTCGGGGGCAGCACTCAACTACAGATTAACTAAGCATGTATAGCATGGGCAAAGGGAATTGGGTGATTTCATCAGTATCTCTAATAGATGGATGCTAGGGCTGGGATGAGGCCTAGCTGGTACAGTAATGGTCTGGCATGCATTAAGTCCTAGGTTTGACCTCAGCACTGCACAGCTGAGCATGCTAGTGCACACTGTAATCACAGCATTTGCAACATGGAGGCAGGAGTTCAAGATCATTCCTTTTTGTTTTGCTTTTTGAAACAGGGAAAAGCTTTGGAGCCTGTCCTGAAACTAGACCAGGCTGGCCTTGAACTCATAGAAATCTGCCTGTCTCGGCCTCCTGAGTGTGGGGGTTAAAGGTGTGTGCCACCACTGCCTGGCTTCAAGATAATTCTTAAGTGTATGGTGAGTTTGAAGCCAGCCTGCCATATATGAGATCCCATCTTAAAAAGTCAAAAACAGAAACTAACCACACCCCCACAAGAGATGCACGTATAATTTTTTCTTTTTCTTCTCTTTTGAGGTTTTAAGGATTAAATCCGATGCTTTGTACATGCTAAGCATGTTTACCTCTGTGTATATATATATATACTTCAACCCTTTAACTTGAGATTTTACAAATACCTACTTGTTGTTTTTGATCATCTCTATAAGTGTGATGATAATTCTATTCAGAAGAAATAAGTTTTCAACTTGTATTGAAGCAAATTATTTGGATTAAACAAATTTTTGTTTCAAGGAAGTACAGCAGGACAAAAACCGGGATTTTCAAGCATAAAAATGTAAATTTAAAAACTATGGGAGGACTAGAGAGTGGTTTAAGGGTGCTTGTTGTTTTTCCAGAGGACTTGGGTTTAGTTCCTACCACCATTAGGCAGCTCACAACCACCTGTAACAGCAGCTCCAGAGGATTAGACACCCTCCTCTGACCACACACACACACACACCATTTAAAACAAAACAAAAACAACTCTGTGGAAGTCAGGCTAGCACACATTTATAATCCCAGCAACGGGGAAGCAGAGGTGGGAGGATAGGAAGTTTAAAGTCATCCTTGGCTATCAAGGGGTTTAAGGCTACCAAGGGGCAGGAGCAATGGTTAAGTCAGTGGTCAAGTGCTTGCTGTGGCCTGTGAGTTTGAATTCCTAGAACCCACATAAAAGCTGAGCACAGTGGCATGTGCCAATAAACCAGCAGGTCCTGGAGCTCATGACTGGCTTTACATAGGTAGTGGGGGTCCCAATTCAGGTCCTAACATCTGTTCAGCATCCTCTTTACCAACTGAGCCATCTCCCTAACCCAATTTTATAATGGGGTGTGTGTGTCTAGGAATGACATTTTTTACTCAAGTGAGAAAACTTATAATTGTTCAAACTTTTTTAAGTTGACCTAAAAATGTGCAAAGGATACAGTTTTGTGTGTGTATGCACACACGCCAGCATGCACGTATGCATGTGTATGAGGTGTATATGTATGTGTGGTGTCCTCTATCACTGCCCACCTTGTTTTCTAAAGGGAATCTCACGGAACCGGGAGCTCATTCCTCCATCTAGTCCCATCAGCTGGGCTGGCGGAGCATTAGCTCCAGTGAGCCTCCTGTGCTAGGGTTACAGGCACATGGAGGCGGAGCACAGCCAAACATGGTGCTGGGATCTGAACTCTTATCCTCACACTTGTGTAGCAAGTATTGCTGAGCCACCTCTCCCTCACCAGATTTTGGTTTTGTCTTTTTTTGAGGAGAGAGGGGGAGTCACCATCTCATGTATGCCAGGTGGGCCTTGAACTTACTACAGAGATGAACTTGTATTCATGATTTTCTTGCCTCTATTTCTCTTTGTGCTGAAGCTACAGGGGGGCATCACCACCCCCAAGTTCATACATAATTTTTAAAAATTAGGAGGTAAGCAAACAACAAAATCTAAGGGAGTCACAATGGTTCATGCCAATAGTCCCAGAAACCAAGGATGCTGAAGCAGGAGGATCATGTGAACCCACAAGTTCAGGGTCCGTCAGGCCAAAACTGCAAGACCATGTCTGTTAAAATTTTTCAAAGAATTAAAATTAAAAAGCTAAACCTTTCAGTAGAACAGAGTCCAACCCTAGCAGAGTACTCTTGGTCTTGGTGCCGTCACAAACTAGGGTATGGTAGGTAATTCAACAGGACTGAGAAACCGACCTCATCACTGATGAGCACATGGATTCCTGTTGGCCCTTGTTTGTAAATCTGGCTGATCTGGCGAGGAGAAATACTGAAAAGTTGAGCAATTTTTTCTGTTAATTCAACAACTGTCAGTTCTTCTAGATAGATAGCATGGTACACTGCAAAAGAAAGCACAGCAGTCAGTGGAAAGGCCATCTGCACCTGCAGGTAACTGCTCCTGTTTTAGAGACCCACACATCACACAGACCGTGTGATGTAGGAGGGTCAAAGCCTTTCCTTTTTAAACAGAAAAAGGGGAAATGATGTAGGAGGGTCAT
>LOEQ01005590.1:156322-172739 GCA_001685075.1 Bramus lutescens
GCCTCTGCCTCCCAAGTGCTGGGATTAAAGGCATGCACCACCACTGCCCAGCTAGAACTTCTTCTTCTTTTTTTTTTTTTTTAAAGTTTTGACAAGATGTATTTATCTGTGTAGAATATTGTGCAAAATTCCAGAATGTAAATTCATCTGAAATCCAATCTGACTGGTATCTTAACCACTGGCATCTTAGAACACATACCGGCCTTTTAATGCATTAAAAAGTCTGATTCCATCTGCAGGGCCGCAGATTTGGATCACATCATCTCTAGTTAGTTTCAATAAATCTGCCCCTGGAATAAATATGGGACAAAAAGGTTAACAATAAAGGCAAAAATTACTTTCATAAGTGACTTTTAAAGTGGGCTCTACTTTGAGGACACTTCATCAGCAGTCCGTTAGAGTCTTCTGCAGTGGACAAAGCCCTTGTGACCTGGCCTCTGCCTCATCTTCTGTCTCAATCCTCATCCAATTAACTTTTCCACTTAACCCTATGCTTTCACCAGATAGGGTGCTGAACCGGCCGATTGCTTTTTCTGTCGGAAGCACCTTCCACAGTATGACAGACTCAGACCAGCCCCTCCCAGCTTCACCTCACACACCGCTGCGCTAGTACTTATCTAGTAGGTTCCATTTGGATTTTTCTTTTACACAGATGATAAAAGAGTGCTCTTATCAGTACATCTTATCAACTATATGTTCCTACACAGATGCGCAGAGAGGCCCCTTGATAGAGTATTACAAGGAATACACATTTAAAAAGTGCTATACAGAATAAACATTTTATGGTTTAAATGAGTTCAAACTGAAAGCTGCTTCTTTTTTAAATTATTTTTGTGTGCATTGGTGTTTTGCCTGCATTTTAAGTCTGTGTAAGGGTGCCAGGTACCCTGGAACTGCAGTTATAGACAGTTGTGAACGGCCATGTGGGTGCTGAGAATTGAACCCAAGTCCTCTGGAAGAGCAGCCAGGGTTCTTAACCACTGTGTTATCTCTCCAGCCCCGAAGCTGCTTCTTTTTAAGAGTCTCCCAGTACAATTGCAGCCAATTCAAAGTGTTTGATGAAATTCATTTTATCAGAAAAAAACAGACTGAGACACCGCTACACACCATATGGACACCAAAAGGCCCTAGGATGCCCATGAGTACCCATGCTAGAGAAGGCAAAAGGAAAAACTAATCTAACCTGAGAAGTTGGTGAAGAGCCTGGTGAATGTGGAAAACCGGTTACGATGCAACCACTGTTGGGCTTCCTGAGGCGTGGTTGTTGGCAAGAGGTTCTGAAAGAGAATACATTCTTTTGTATCTGAATAGTTCACCTGATACCTCATTAGATAAAATAACCAATCAGTTCTGCACCCTACAACCATATAGGTAGTGTCTGGAAACTGTTTCTATCACACAGGGTCTTCTCTAACCATGAGAGAGATATTTCACTATCAAACTATAAGATCTTCATAGTCAAGGGATCCTGTAGTGGCAGCTACATGGAAAAATCACATGAGTCTACACCTAGACCAGCCTGGCCAATACAATGAGATCCATAAAAAGAGAAGAAAAAGCAGCCAGCTGGGGCAGTGTACACCTGTAAATCCCAGCACTTGCAAGGCTGAGGCAGGATGACCAGTATGCATCCTAAGCCAGTCCAGGCTGCATAGTGAGTTCAAGGACAGCCTATGATATACAGTCAAAGTCTGGCTAAGAACAAGCAAACAAACACAACAGCTTTCAAGGTCCTGTTTGTATTTATTTTGTTTCCGGTCCCTAGGATAATTTCCAGTTGGCTGAAATTCGATAAGCGTGGGTGAATAACAGTCTCTAGCCGGCTAGCCCATTGGCATTTGGCAATCATAGTCACCACAACAGCACTGCACATTACGATAACTGACATTGCTTTAGACTTACGTCAGTGACTGGAGGGGGTGGCTCTGGCTGGTGGTTTGGTGAGCCATTTCTAAGGAGAGACAGTGAAGATGAAAGGATGAGTCCATGCTCTGTAGATTACCTCATGCTTCCGTGTCATGGTGACTCTTTAAGTTGAGAGCTAAAAGGATCTCTACTTTATCTGAAAACATTCTCTGACCCAGTGCTTCAGCTGTGTGCTGATTAACTCAGAAATTTCAGGAAAAGGGAGAAACTATGTCACTGAAACATTTTTTATAACTGAGGAAACTAGGAAAAACATCAAAATTTCAGTAAATAGAAACCGATAGATTAAATTATGGCATAATAAATATCTGCAAGGAGCTAGAGATACAGTCAGCAGGAAAGCATCTCCTAGGCTGCATAAGGCTCTGAGCTCCACAAAGGGAAAAACACTGGCTATAAAAGTCCTAGTGCTTCACTGCTATAATTATGCATCACTATATTAACCCTATCAGCAGCCACACACACAACACAGAAGAATCAGAAGAAACTGTATGCTATGACCATACGTGGGGCTGGGCAGGGTGACCCGCACCTTAAATCTCGCACTCAGGAGGCAGAGGCGGTGGATCTCTATGAGTTCAAGGAAAGCCTGATCTACACAGCCAGTTCCAGGTCAGCCAAGGCTAAGTGAGACCCTGCTCAAAAAAATCCAAAGACAAACAAACAAAAGCAACAACGACAAAATAACTATTTTGCTGTCCTGGGGGTTGAAGCCAGTTCCTTCTTTGCATGTGCTAGCAATTGCTATCCTACCACACTACCTCGGTTCTTCAAAACAATTACTTTTCTGAGCTGCCATGTGAGTGCTGTGAACTGAACTGGGTCCTTTCAGAAAAACAGCCAGTGCTCTGAACTGCTGAGTCATTTCTCTAGCCCCTATTTGTTAGTTTTTAAATGTTGGTTAATTATTGTTGCTGTATGTATATGCTGCTGGGTGGTGCAGGTGCGAGGACAGTCCTGTGGGGTCGGTTCTCCTTCCATCTTTACATGGGTTCTGAGGATCAAGGACTGCTGGGCTTGAGAGGCAAGACCTGTTCGCTCAGGGCTATCTTGCTGGTCCAATTCATTTTTAGATCTACTTACTTACTCACCTGCCTGCCTGTCCGCCCATCCATCCATCCGTGAGAGTGAGTGTGTGTCTGTAAGAGTATACCCAAAGATCCGTGTCAGTGTGATACCTAATTGTCTACCTACCTACCTACCTACCTATCTATCCATCTGTGAGAGTGTGTGTCTGTGAAAGTATACAGAGATCTGTGTCAGTGTGTATTCTACCTACTTACTTATCCATCCATCCATCCATCCATCCATCCATCCATCCATCCATCCATCCATCCATCCATCCATCCATCCATCCGTGAGTGAGTGTGAGTGTGCATGTGTGTCTGTGAGAGTATATTCAAAGATCTGTGTCAGTGTGTATACCTAACTATTCATCCATCCATCCATCCATCCATCCATCCATCCATCCATCCATCCATCCATCCATCCATGAGTGTGAGTGTGCATGTGTGTGTCTGTGAGAGTATATTCAAAGATCTGTGTCAGTGTGTATATCTAATTATCTACCCATCCATCCATCCATCCATGAGTGTGTGTGAGTGTGTATGTGTGTGTTTGTGAGAGTATATTCAAAGATCTGTGTCAGTGTGTATACCTAATTATTTACCTACCAATCCATCCACCCGTGAGTATGTGTGTAACTATGAAAGTATACTCAAAGATCTGTGTCAGTGCATATACATAAATGTGGAAGCCAGAAGAGAGCACTGGTGAAGCTAAATTATAGGAGTTTCTAAGATGTCCAGCTGATTTCATGAGTGTAGGTTCTAAACTCTGGCTCTCACTGCTGGGAAGCAAGCCCTCTCACCTACTGAACCATATCTCTGGCTCCCCAATCCATTACAGTTAAAGTTGATTCAAAATTAGTGCTAATTTGTCATTCATCATTTACCTCCACAGTTTTGTTTTTCTTATAATTTCTTTTGTTTAATATTTATTTTCTTTATGAGAGAAAAAGATGAGGAGAAAAAAATGTAAAACTCAACCCTTAAACTGCAGGTGCTTTAAACTGCCTCCAGGTAGACAGCATCATGTCCCAAAGGATAATAAAAAAAATCCCTTTATTTCAAGAGCTCCTCTGGTCCAGATGTAATGGTGCACATCTGTAGTCGGCTACCTAAGAGGCTGAGGCAGGAGGATGGTTGGCTCCAGGAGCTCAAGGCCAGCTTAGAAACACAGCAAAGACCACCGTATACAAACAAACAAACAAACAAAAAATGAAACGTAGTGTAGCAATGGCAGCTCATGCCTATAACCCCAAGATTAGGACTGCTGTGAACTTAGGGCTAGCCTGGCTTATAATAATTCTAGGCCAGCCTGGAATAGTATACAGCAAGACCCTGTCCTAAACAAACAAATTCCTTTTTCTTCTTCATTTCTGTCATAGTCATTCAAACTCAGTAATGACATCAGGGCTTTAGACAGATGTATTCCTTTTTTAACTAATACCAAAAAGAGTAACTGTTATATTCAAATATTTAAGCTACTTTTTAAATCTTTTAAGAAGTAGGTTAAACACACTATAAACAAATCCAAATCCAAGCTGAAACATCACAGCCCAACAGTTTGTTCCTTTTTTATATATGCTTGTGGCTGTTGTTGTTGTTTCCTTCTTCTATATGCTTCTTAATTGTGATACTGAAGATCAAACCCAAGGCCTAATGCATGTCAGCCAAATGCTCTACTATTGAGTAACCTCAGGCCTCATGACAATTCTTAAAACAAGAAAAAAAAAAGTCTATACGACCGTGCTTCTAATTCCGAGTCCCACTCTCTGGGGCAAGTCTGAAAAGGAAAGGGAACAAACACAAAGCAAACAAGATAAGGTTCATCAAAAAACCAAAACTAAAATCTCCCATAGAAGAAGTCACCTGACACCATCTGATAACTACCTGACACTGACACCATGTGATGCTGCCTGACACCCTCTGATGTCACCTGACACTGTCTGATGTTATCTGACACCCTCTGATGCTACCTGACACTGTCTGATGGTACCTGACACCATCTGATGCTACCTGACACTGTCTGATGCTACCTGATGCCATCTGACACTGTCTGATGGTACCTGATGCCATCTGATGCTACCTGACACTGTCTGATGTGACTGACACCGTCTGATGGTACCTGACACAATCTGATGGTACCTGACACTGTCTGTTACCTGATACTGTCTGATGTTACCTGATACTGTCTGATGTTACCTGACACCATCTGATGCTACCTGACACCCTCTGATGTTACCTGACACTGTCTGATGTGACTGACACCGTCTGATGTTACCTGACACCCTCTGATGGTACCTGACACAGTCTGATGCTACCTGATACCGTCTGATGTTACCTGAGACCCTCTGATGTTACCTGACACCATCTGATGCTATCTGACACTCTCTGATGCTACCTGACACTGTCTGATGTGACCTGATACCCTCTGATGTTACTCAACACTGTCTGATGTGACCTGACACCATCTGATGTTACCTTACACCATCGATGTTACCTGACACCATTTGATGTTACCTGACACCTTCTGATGTTACCTGACACTGACTGATGTTACCTGACACCACCTGAGGGTAAAAGTTCTTAGATAAAACTCCATCTTCTTTCAGGAGAGTCCAAACCTTAACCAGTACAAAAATTGGTCAAAGAATGACCAAATTGAAGCACTTAATAATTTGGAAAGAACTTGATGATGGAAATGTAATAAAAGAATACATATTTAGTTCAAATATAACCCAAATGCATTTCCTAGACTTACCCTTCCCCAAGAGAGAAACTGCTATGGGAACTGTTGAAGCCAGGTGATGGGGAATTGTTGACATAGGTGATCTCAGGCCATGGGGAACACTGAAAACAAAGGAGAACGTAGGGAACAAGAAAGGATGCTCTGTCAGTCAGTGCTCCCCTAAACACTCTCACTTCACTAGCACACCTTCATCAGTCAAGAAAATATGTACAGGACCAAGTTTAGACTAGGCTGGAAAGGAAAATATACATATATGTTTTTTAATTTATTTTTTCTTTTGTGAATGACACTTATAAGAATGGAGATGCAGCTCTGTAATAGAGCGCTTGCCTAACATACACAAGGCCCTAGGTCTGATCCCAGGCCCACAGAATGAATAAGAGTAAAAATTATGAACTGAAAAATCCTTTTACCTCTGTGAGTATGGTTGTTTCATAGGAAGGTTGATATTTCTCTTTTTCATGGGGTGTTCGTTTCTCCATTTTCTCCCTATCAGTTTTTTGTTTTCTGTCTGCACCTTTAGGCTGAAATGAGAAAGTTTAAGTTGCTTTAAATTCAATTAATCACACGTTGACCCAGAAATAATACTTTAAAACTCTTAAATACTCATAAATAAAACAAACGTGTTAGTACAGTAATGTAATGTAAAGACTCTGTGCATCACCCTCACTGTCTGAAAATAGGATAGTTAAATGTTTGATGCAGTTGGAAAAAATTGATAGAACACTAAAATACATAGCTAACTGAAAAAAAATCAAGTCTCAAAACCACGCATACAGTATACTCCCACTTACGTTTCAAAGAAGAGAAAATATGTGTACCTATGCATAAACATTCATTAAAGAACAGAAGGGACCAGGACATGTGTAACAAATTGTGACAATGGTAACCTCTGGAGAGAGGTTACAAGCTCAGGAAGAGTAAGTGAGGGAGATTACAGTGCAGTGTCCCATGTATTTTAGATCACTCACTCACTGCTGCCCTTCCCTCCCTCCCAGCTTCCTTCTTGATTTTTTGAGATAGAAACTTGCTATGTACTGTACTCCTAGTTCACCTGACCTTGATATGTAGCCCAGGCTGGTACTGATTACAGCAATCTTGCCTCGGGCTCATAAGCGCTAAGACTATAGATGTGAGCCACTATACTTGGCCTGAATTTATTGCAATGAGAATATATTTATTCATATGATAAAAACAAAGCAGGGAATGGTGGTACATGCCTATAGTCCCAATACTTAGAGGCAGAAACAGAAGTATCGGGAGTTCAAGGACACCCTTGGCTACTTAGCAAATCTGAGGTCACTCTAGGCTACCTCAAAACCTATTTTGGCCTCATGACTGCCTCAAAACAACAAAAGTAATAAATAGCAGAAACACAAACTATTCATGTACCTAAATCAATCAACTCTGCATGATTTCCAAGATACAGAAAAGCTTACAAGTCAACAGGCTTTAATGAGAACCCAGCTTTGCCTGCCACCTGCTTTACAAGTTCTTGTTCCCCACACTCATCCCCATGTAAACAACCTTAAGTAGTATTTCAGAGCTTGTCTCAGTATCTAGTTCAGATAATTTGTAGTTCTGAAAACAGGCAAGTTGACTCATTATCTTGGCACCTCATGTTAAAATGGAATGATAAAGAAAAAGGCATTAGCTGGGCATGGCGGCACATACCTTTAATCTCAGCATAAGCAAGCCGATCTCTGAGTTCGAGAACAACCTGATCTACAGAGTGAGTTCTAGAACAGCCAGGGCTACACAGAGAAACCCTGTCTCAACACCCCACCCCAAAGAAGTTTAAGGCTAGTGCATGGTTCAGGATACCTTGAAGACTTTGATCTGACAGCTGGCTGAATGCAAGTGCTCAGTGTATTCCCCATTCTCATTTTCCTTGAAGGTATCAATTTGTACTCGGAATGGCACCCCCTTCTCTCCACCATGCTTCCTCATAGTGAACTCTGTGCTGATGCAGTGCACCTGGAAGGAAGTGACACCATGGCTCCAGTGCCACTAGCCAAACCAGCCAGCTATGCTCTGGAGCAACTAACAGAGGCAAAACTTTTAATAGACATTTATCAATATATATTAAATGCTTTCCATTTCTTACAGTCTAATGGAGGAAATTAGAAACATATTAGTAATTTACAAATGTAAGCAAGTAAATTTACAGACCTAATGCCATCAAAGACCCTGTCTCAAAAAAACTAAACAATAAAAACGGCTGCTTGAGGAACTTAATGTATTAACTCCTCTGAGAACACTGAGCTACCAAAACGTCAGTGTACCTTCATCTAGATTTAAAAAGGAGGCACAATCAGGCTTGGAAAACAGTAAATACGAAAGTTCAGATGTAATAGGGAAGATCTGCTTGGCTCCTGATTAATTCGTTAGTGCAGCTTTGGGTAGCTGACCACTCACTGGCTTGGCTTGGTTGCTTACTCACTCTAGGCCTCAGAGTCTATTTTGGGGCTACACAGATGGTTCAGCTGTTAAAAACACACAGTATTCTTACAGAGGACCCAAGTTCAGTTCCAACACCCACATCACAATTGCCTCTAACTCCAGCTCTAGTGAGATTAAATGGCTCTGGCCTCTGTAAGTAAGTAAATTTACAAACCTAATGCCATCAAAGACCCTGTCTCAAAAAAAAACCCAAACCCTTTGTGGGCACCTGCACTCATGCACAAACCCATACTCTAATGCACATAAACATAATCTAAAAATAATAAAGAATATTTTTAAATATAAAATTATAAATTAAATATTTCAAAGACTCTCCCTGTTCTAAAGAACTATTATTTAAAGTCTTAAAACAATGTTTACAAAGTAGTAACATAGTGATAACCTTAATGGTAAGTATTCAATGAACTACTGGTTGAAATTATTACAAATAAACAAATTCTGAGGAATTAACACAAAGGACATAATCACATATGCAAATCAAACTTTAAGTATATGTGTGTTCAAAATAACTATAGATAACAATAAAAAAATTGAGCAATTTACCAGTTACATAATTGTTATGTAAATTACCTAAAATCAATGAATGGTATATTATGTAGATAACAAACATTCTAATTGCATAAAATCAGAAGAGCAATTAAAAGACTCTTCATATTGAGATGCCTGAATCTGATAGACTAGAACCCTGAAAAATAGGGGTACAAATCAGTGAAAGAATGTGTGGTTAGCATGCAGAAGGCTGCAGGCTCAATCCCCGGCATGTGTAGCACACGTGCATGCACACAACTTATGTGCAAACAAGAATCTTTTGTTTGTTTTGAGATGGGAGTTTCTATATGTAGTTCTGGCTGTCCTGGATCTCGATATGCAGATCAGGCCGGTCTCAAATTCATAGAGATCTGCCAGTGTCAGAATAAAAGCATGCACCACCATGTCCACCTATAGTGTTGCTAGTTTATTGTTTGAGATATCAGCTCACATAGCTCTGACTGCCCTGAACTCACTATGCAACTTTGATCTTCCTACCTCTACTATCCAAGTGCTAAGATTAGAGGTGTGTATCACCACACCGGATTTATGGGGTACAGGGCATCAAATCTAGGACCTCATGTATGCTAAGCAAGCACTCTACCAATTGAGCTACATTTCCAGGCCTGGTATGTTTTAGTCTTTAAAAAAACAAACTGGTAGAACAGGTGCTCTTTGTAGCTGTGATGTCACCTGCAATGCCTTACCTGAATAAACACAGATGTCCTCTTTGCCGGATCCCACAGGAACTCCACTGTATTTAGTTGGGTAGGATTGGCCCTGGGATCAATTATACCCACAGACATTGGAATATCTGAGAAATATATCAGGAATCACTGAACAATTCTGAGGACTCCTTGTTTTTATTTTTAATATGGAGGTCTCGATGCACTGCCTAGGCTCAAGCAATTGTCCTGCTCCAGTCACTTGAGAAGCTGGGACTGTAAGAATGTGTCCCCACGCCTGTCCATGCCTTCAGTGGTTTGAAGTAAGAGAGCAACTGACTGTGATGGATTAAGTCTATCTACTAGCTCTAATATGAAAATTAGGAAACTTTCTGAGACTCAATCATCCTGCTTCTACCTCTTGAGAACAGGGTACAGAAACTTACAAATATTGTCAAATAAAGAGTATTTGAATGCTACTGGTAAAAAGCATTACAGGCATTTCTAGGGAAAAAAGATTAAAAATAGAACTGGAATATGGTCCAACATACCCACTTCTTAGTAATGAAACAGAAGCCTTGAGTATAGTTGCTCATATTAGCAGTCTGCACTCAAGACAGTCAGGAGGGTCGCCGTGAGTTCAAGGCCAGCCTGGGTTATAGGCTACAGAGTGACATTTTGCTTCAGACAAACAAGAAACCAAAGCAGGGGCTCAAACAAATATTATTAAGTCCATGTGCACAGGAATGTTATTCAAAAGAGCCCAACTGTAAAAGCTGTCCATGTCCCTCACAGGTGAGGGGTAAACAGAATGTAGTGGACACTGGATTACTCTTCTTCCTTGAAAAGGAAAGAAATTCTGACACATGCTGCAACATGGTTGAATCTTGAAAGGCTGATGCCAACTCACAGAAGACAGTCACAAAGGACAAATACCCTGAGGTGCCTGAAGCAGACAATGACAGAGCAGGAGAGTGACCGACAGGCTGGAACAAACAGAATGAAGAGCTACTTATGTGGAGTAGATAAAAGTTCTGCAAATGGACAATAGTGATAATTAACAAAGTAAATGCAACTAATATTATTCAACAGTCTAAAATGGAAAAAATTAAGTTTTATATTATATATGAACAAATTTTATATTACCACAGTTCAAAACATATGCACTCTGAAACAACAGACAAACTGCTTTGGAACTTGATGTCCATGTCCTACTCAATCCTGATGCCAACTTCACAAGTGAAGCAGTAAGCTACTTCAGGGTCCCTGCTAATTAGCCCTGAAGCACTCTATCAGGACTCAATGGGGAAGCCTAATAGGGAACCAAATCTAGACGCAAGTAGATGTTCTCCGAGCAGCAGCTTCTCTTGACTCACCTATGTCGAGAATCCTGTCTCCAGGCCGGTTCCACCTCCAGCCTTCCAGCTGCTGGTGCTCGGTGTACTGGAGCCGCCTGTCGTGGAACACTACCCGAAATATGCTCTAAAGGAAGGACAATGTCAGTCCACAGGAGTCTAGAAAACCAGTTCAGACAAAAGAAAACTAGCAGAGCTAATGTTAGCTGGCTAGACACAATCTAGAGTTTCCTGTGCTTTTCTGAAGATATCCAAGCTGTCTGCATGTGTCTTAGACACTCTCACATATGACCTCTGTGTCTGTTTCAGGTGAGGATTAGAAGCCATATGGCCCAGAATGGCATCAGATTTTCCATTTTAAGCCATAACATGGATGTTTATCTGTGTGTGTGCTTGGGTGGGTGTGCATGTGTGCATCTGGGGATGTACCACAGTACTCATGCGCAGCAGACAAAATGAGGGAGGGAGTCTCTTCTCTCCTTCCACCATGTGAGTCCTGGGAATCAAACTCAGTGTGGCATGTCTGGCAGCAAGTACTATTATATAGTGAGCCATCTCTCTAGCCCTGGCACCAGACTCTTGATCCTTCTTCCTCAGCCTCCAAAATGCTGGGGTCATACAGTTAACTGAGAATACACTCTTAAGTAAAGTCGAGAGGGTCTCACTGTGTAGCCCAGTCTGATCTCAGACTCAATACACAGCCCAGTATAGCCTTGAACTCCCAATCCTCCAACTACTATACCACCAGAACCTTTACGTGAAGTACTTTTTCTTTTTGTAATGCTTATTACATTTCCCTCTTTCTTTCCTTGGGGGGGGGTGCACACCAGATTCCTTACACCACATAAGTGCCAAGGACAGAATTCAAGTATTCTACCCTTGACAGCAAGCATTTTCACCTGTTGAACCATCCTGCTAGCCTTATGAAGCATTTCTATCACATCACGTAATCCAGCCTAAGCCTCCAGGTAGGTATGAAACACATACTAGGACCTACCTGCCAATCCTACATACAGCCTATAAACACTGGGGGTCAATAGGCTAGTCCCGGCTATGTTCTTATGCTAGCCTCCCTTTGTGGAGGTAGCTGCCAGCCTTCCCACACTCTTACAGGCGCTGATAAATCTCTTGTACCAAGTGTTGTGAGTTCCCCAAATTCTTACCGTCATTGACAAAGAGAACTCTATTCATTAACAGTAGCTCTGGGGTTTTGGTTCTGTTTTAAATTTTTTATTTTATGGACAAAAAGTGTGCAGATCTCCTTCATTGGGTAGGTAGTCCTGGATGATGCATTCAATTTAGTGAAATCAATATCCCTTCGTACTTCTGGAAACACTGTGACCCATGTGTTGCCCTAATCTTCAGGTCAGATCACACAGGTCTGAGCAGACAAGTCAAAAGTAAGGACCCTGACACACACAAAATTATCGTTAAAATTAAAATCCTTAAGGAGCTGATTTTACACCACCCAAAAACAACTCCAGTAGGAATCTCTCCTGAACAAGGACTTGCAAGCCTTCAGCAAGTCTGTGAACCCCATGTGAGGCCCAGCAAAATGGCTTAGCAGGTAAGACTGACAACCTTGAATTTAATCCCTGGAACCCACGTGGTAGGAAGAGAAAACTGAGTCCCTCAAGACAGTGTCTGACTTCCACACTCAAATTGTGACATGTGTACACACCTACAGCCACATAATTAATTAAAAACTACATGTCAACAGCAAGGCTTACTGTGATCCCAAAGATCATCAGTTTATCTCTCAGGCCGTCAACTGTGGCAGACAAAAGATATCGAGCCCCATCCGCAAGGATCCAAAAGAATATGAAACAGAAAAAAAGAAACAACAGCTATGCATTATGGTGCATTCCTGGAATTATACTCTACTTAAGCTGAGGCAGGATTCAGAATTCGAGGCCAGTCTAGGATATATAATGAGACTTTGCCAAAAAAAAACAAAAGCAAAGGAAAAACTAAAAGGATCAGTAAAAGACTATTACACGGAAAAACAGGCTGCTTATTTTACCTTCACCAACTTGCCATTGATTTCTGGAAGTTCTCCCAGTTTTCTATTGTCTAGCATTCGGATTTCATAAGACTGTCCTAGAAGAAAATTAATTACAAATTACACCAATCACAATTCACTTATCTTGACCCAGAAAGAAAGACTGTTGGAATACACACGATAGCACTTCTAGTACCGACTAGCAGCGAGGCACTGTGCTAAGCACTTCTAAATCCTATTACACATAACAGACACAGTGTTCTAAGTCAATCCCACCTGTACAGACAAGGAAAGTAAAACAGAAAGTCAAAGTAACCTGCCCGAGGCCACGTGGACACTGGTGGACAGCAGAGCTGGGTAGACTAATATCCACAGGGGTAACTGAGGATCATGAACTGGAAATGGTCAGGAGACATATGGCGCTAGTGTGACAGGCCCCATTACACAGCTCTAACCACTGTCATGCAAGCATCTATAGTCACAATCATAAGCCCAGTGGTCTCTAGTGCACAAGAAACGAGAGAGCATCTGACCTTGATTGAGGTACGTCAGGGTCTCATCGTGGAGCTTCACTGCTGGAGAGGTGGCAGCACAAAGGACATACTGGAATGGTAGGATTTCGTTCTCAGTATCAGGAGGCAGACTGGACTCTTCTTGCTTAAAAATGGGCAGTGCAAGGACATCACTGAAATAAACCAAATGACTGCTATTAGTATCTGATAACAGTACAAAAGTAGATACATAATTTTAAAAAATTAACTGCAAAAATCTTTAACAGCCATAAACACTTTTCACTCAGTGAAATATCATCCAAACCACCAGATTACTGTGACAACCCCCCCACAAAGTATGCAACTAGTGACGGTATTCTCTGCTAATGTGTACATGTCAAAACTGTTAAAGGACTCACAGACTGAAAATAACATCCAGGGTTCCAAAATGTAAATCTAGGACATTTGGGGCAGTGGTTTAGCAATGGCTGTGTGTTTGGTCCTCGGTGTGGTAACACTGAGACAGCAGAATTGGGAAAATGAAAGAAATACAAGGTTAAGGGGCTGCGCATGCACTGAGAGAGAAGTCCCGTGGAGCAGTTCCTGACAGCACAGTATTTCACAAGGGGCCTCCTCTAACTCCCCTTTAGCTGCACTTCTCTCACCAGACATAGCCGCATAAGCTTGTTAAGCCCAGTCTTAGGGCGGTATCGCTTGTTCTCACCATAAGATGCCAGAAACAAAGTCAAGCAGGCCAGGCCTTTGCTGGCGAATCCCACAACAATGTACAAGCAAAGCTCTTTCTTTACTCATTATCCAGCACTGGGTATGGTGAAAGCAGCACTCGGCAATACACCTGCTCTCAAAAAGCAACTACAGCAACTCTATAAACACGTAAGCTGATGTACTATATGGTCTTAAACAGTTTGTTTCTGCCTCTCTCTCCTCCCCCCTTTCTTTTTGGTTTTTCAAGACAGTCCTGACCTATCTTAGAACTTACTCTGTAGACCAGGTTGGCCTCGTACTCACAGAGATCCACCTGCCTCCGTCTCCCAAGTGCTGGGATTAAATGCATGCACACTACCACAGCCTGGCTTTGCTTTGTTTTTTATTTTATGTGTTTTGACTACATGTATGTCCATGCATTGCTTGCATGTTTGGTGTCTGTGGAGGCCAGAAGAGGGTGTAAGGTTCCCTGAACTGGTGTTACAGATGGTTATGAGCAGCCATGTGCATGCTGGGAATCAAACTGTTCTGGAAGACTCTGAACTACTGAGCCATCTCTCCAGCTCCCTGTTGTTTTGTTTTTGTTTTATTTAAAAAAAAAATCAACAAGAAGAAATCAAAAAGTAAAACAAAACAAAAAACAGGCTCTCACCACATACCCCAGACTGGCCTTGAACTCCCTATGTCACCAAGGATGACCTTGAATTCCTGATACTATTATCTTTACTTTTTAGAGGTATGCAACACATGCCAGCTAAAACAATGTTTATAATTCCTTAAAAGTCACAAGAAAACCTGCCTATGCCTATAATCTCAGCTATCAGGATGCTGAGGCAGGACTGTGAGTTCAAGGCCAGCTTGGTCTACACTGTAAGGACACTATCTCATAACAAAACAAGAATATGTCAGAAATATCTTAAAACCCATAAAATAATAAAATAGATGTAAATAAGTAGTAAAAGCATTCTTTCACAAGCTTTAATCATAGACGTTATGGGCATTATTCATTATCTTTTTTAATTTATTTTTTATTTCATGTGCATTGCTGTTTTGCCTTCATGTATGTGTGTATGAGGGTGTCAGATCCACTGAAATCAGAGTTATAGACAGTTGTGAGCTGCCATGTGGGTGCAGAGACTCAAACCCAGGTCCTCTGGAAGAGCAGCCACTACTCAGAATCTTGATGAGCGGTCGCTCTAGTTCATGTTTAAAATGTTCTTAGAATGCACCAAACTATAGTGCATTTCCAACTATCTGAAGACAAGCAACAAAACTCTCAAAATAAAGTATACTTTTATTTCTTCTGAAGAATATGTACAAACTAAGATGAAAATGAATGAGAATTCTAATGTTGGTGAGGAGATAAAGCAGCTGTGACTCAGTTTGCCAGTGGAAATATTAGCTAACTAAAGGACAGAACGTAAGGAGTTTGAACAGAGACACTCTACATATGCTTCCCAGGAGGCATAGATTATGAAATGAAAATTTCAGTTAGAGAGTCTCCGGAGGCCCCAAAGTAACGCAGGCTATTGCCATAGCTCTTGATTGGCCATAACTGTGATGAGACCTTGTTGTTGAAGACAGCACACATAGTCACTGCAGGATACAGAAAAATCACTCCGGAACTGGTCAAGAAGCTTCCCCCCTCGATGGCGTGCTTTCATGGGGCTGGAAGGTGCTATGTGGTTGCTGGGGAGAAAGGTTATTAATCGTCTTCCTCGGCACTGGACCTACCTACCTGGGAAAATGTGCCCAACAGTGGAATGACAGCATGAAGGCTATGGTGGTGTCTATACCAGGAACTCACACCTGTGCTGTGAATCTGGTCAGAAGACTGAGTGAGGTCATAGGCTCACTGGGAACCTCCTAGTGCTATTTTGCTGAAAGGCCATGCAGTCAAACCACTTTCTAAATACTGTATTTATATTTACAGATTTGTGCAACGTTTGTCACAGAAGCTTTTTACAGCAGGAAATAGTCAATACAGAAATCCATGACTGTCAGAGTGCTGAGAATAAGTGACTGTATTCATCTAATAGGACACTTATGTAAATCCCCATCCCAAGGGCCAAGGAATAGAGGACAGAAAACACGTGGGAGAGTCAAAGAAGTGCTCTGAAATATTGTTCTCAGGGCTCACGTGGCTGTTGCACGCATGAACTCAGCAGCAGCTGTGGTTAGCATAAGACTTACAGGAAATCAAGCCAGTCAAAATTTCAGCATGGATGGGGAGGTGCTCACAAGGCCCATGGCTAGCCAAGGAGCTAAGCTGATGGCTCTGAAAGAAGGTTATACATTTTGTATTTGGGGGTGCAGCCATTGATAAGATGCCCATGCTCTAATGGATGATCCCACAATTCATGGGCGCAAAGGTAGAACTAACCAGACTCATTGGGTTAAAAAAAAGGAAGGAAGGAAGGAAGGAAGGAAGGAAGGAAGGAAGGAAGG
>LOEQ01005590.1:192543-207606 GCA_001685075.1 Bramus lutescens
TCTTCCAAAGACCCAGGTTCAATCTCCAGCACCCATATGACTGCCTGCAACTGTCCCAGGAGATCCAACATCCCTTCTGGCCTCTGAAGGCACCAGGAACACACTTAGTACACAGACATGCATGCAGGCAAAAACATCCATACACATCAAACAAATTTTTAAAAAAATAAAATAAATGTTTAAAAAGGAGCAGGTATTGACCCTTGTTCGTTAGTCACTCCATGGTTGGGAACTTATGCTCTATCCCTGGGACCTAGGATCCACTAATGAAAGGATTTTCCAGTGCAAGAATATCTTGGCAATTGGGAGCCAAGGAAAACCACAAAATCACACCATACAACAAACCTCATACAAGAGATTTATTGGGGAGAAACACAGACTGGTGGCTGCCCCTGAGAAGCTGGGAGAAGGACCAGACTTTTATGGGGTCCGTGGAGCATGTGCAGTGAACTGGTGGAAAAAGCACAGCGTGGCTAAAGTATTGCTTGGCCTTTGATCCTGAGTGAAGGGTGTGGGGATTTCCAAGTCTCGAGGTTGGGGACAGGCAGGGAGCAGGGTGATTTTTCACTGGTCTGTTACCCTACATTCCACACTTTGTGTTTATTATTGCTAACTAATCAGGGGTCAGGAAAGAAGGCAAAGTTATCATTAGACTACTTCCTGTTGTGTGGCAGTGGCAGCATCGAAGTCCTCGAGGCAAGCTTGATCTTCACTGTCAGTGTGTAATCGGGGGTGTAGGACTCTGATTCTGTCGGGAGGGGTTGATCATCCTGTAATAAGAACTGGTTAAAGGGTTGGTTAGAAGATTTTTAAAATGTGATGCTGAAGAAATCTAGATAAGAAGTTTGTAAGACAGGGAACAATTAGTAGGATTAGGAAAAGGAAGAGAAGGGAGCATCATGTTCCACCAGCCAGAAGCATGGAGGTGTTCCTTATAACTTTGGGGATTAGTCTGGAGTGTTTGGTCTTGTCTTTTATTTACTATACCCTATTGGTTGACTTAGAAGCAACATTCCTCCCTGAAGAAGAAGCAAAGGCCACCCTCTACACTGTTAGAAGATCTAGTCCTTGCTGATTTTGTAGCACTATGGTGGCCAGTGAGCTTATTTTGGTCCTGGAGGATGAGGATGGTCTGAGCCACAGGTTGGAGGTCCTGAATGAAGATGTGAACCAGTAAAGATACTTTACCAGGTATCATCCCTAATTTAGGAAAAAGAACAACAGGGTACAAGACCCAGACCACCCTGCAGGTATGCAGTAGCAAACTTGAGTGCCATAAATGACAGAGGTATTGTGAACATTTGGGGATATGGGCTGGATGGTGGTGCTGAGGGTTAGGGTATTATTAGAGTCTGAAGAATCCAGTGTGCCCATAAAATGAGTACCTGGGGAGTTGAAGAAAGTTTCTGTCCTGCCCAGTCCCGCAGCCATTCAGTCCCAAATAAACACACAGAAGCTTATATTAATAATACACTATTTGGTCTATTGCTCAGCCTTATTACTACTAGTTCTTACAAGTTAAATTAACACATAATTCTTATCTATGTTTAGCCATGTGGCTTGGTACTCAGTAAGGCATTCTCATCTTGCTTCCTCTGCATCTGGCTGGTGACTATGTCTCTGTCTTTCCTCTTCCCAGAATTCTCCTAGTCTAGTTGACCCACCTATACATCCTGTTTAGCTACTGGCCAATCAACATTTTATTAAACTAATATGAGTGACACATCTTTACAGTGTACAGGAGCATTATCCCATAGCATGCTGGGGAGTTAAAGCAGTCTGCAATACCGAAGAGAGATGTGGGAAAGATGAGGGGTAGCAGGAATAATTGGTTCAGAGCAGTTAATGAGCAGCGAGGTAAGAGAGTCTAATAGACTGATGGGGAAAGCCACAAATGCCAATTGTAAGTTTGACCCTGGAGAGACACACAACCAGCAATCTCCAAGGCAGCCGGGAAGAGTGTTATTCAGGAGCTGATATGCAGAGGTCTGAAACAAGAAATGGAGTGACCATGAGGACTGAGAGGTGGGATCAGTGTCACCCAAGATGGGAGACATCAGGGAGGCAAGAACCTTTGATGAATGAGATCACACCTTCTATTTTTCCTATACCTAGATGTTGGGGTTGGGTGGAGTGTATTCTCTGTGTGTTTTGACCATGCCTGTAGTACACTTATTGAACAGGTCATAATACAGTTTGCTGGTGACACCATTCTCCCATCTGATGTCCTGTGGGTCTTGAATGCAGAGATGGAAGAATCCTTCCTGTATGTAAAGATGAGAGGGGGAATTTGGATGTCCTAGATTTGTCTCTTGGTATTTGCAAGACAAATATGGACAACATCCCTAAGTTTCTGGCCATTTCTTACAGTAATATTCCTTTTGGTTATAGAGAAAACAGGAATGAGAGTAAGCCCCAGTGAGGGAGAGATGGATAAGGGAGTTATAGGGAACTGGATTGGCATTTGACAGCCATATCAGCTTTATATCAAAAGCAATTTCCCAACCTATTAGAATGCGCTGTTGATTAGAGATGGGGGGGTCTATTGAACTTTAAACACTCATATGTAAGAGCTACCCCAGACAGGTATAAATAAGAAATAGAGGAGGAGAGGGCAAATGTAGATAATAGAGATTTTTCAAATCATTTGTTTGTGCAGTGGCAGAAGGTGTTACCATATGAGAGAATTTGAAGATTGAACATGCAGATTTGGTTATTGGGCTGTACTGAGATCAACCTGTTCATAGTATCAGAGCAAGGTTTTAATGATATCTGAGTCTAGAGAGGAAGAGAGAAAGGGTTGCAGACAAACCCCAAACAAGGGATTTTTATAAGCTCCAAGTGGGAGCTGAGATGCAAGAGAAAAGTCCAGGAAGGCAGAGAGAAGCTGTGAGACTTCCAGGAGGGAGACAGGAGGTACAAGGTCACAGAGGCCCAGAAGGACTTAAGGAAGCTGCAGGACAGAGCAGGCAGCTCCTAGTGGGAGGAGGCAAGGAAGTAGGGAGGGTTCCACTGGAGGGAGAGGAGCGGGTGTCATAGTATATAGAGAGTATCCCATGTGGTAGGGCCTAGGAAGGCACCGCAGGGAGATGCCCATGTGTTCAGTGCTCTGGAGGGCATAGCAGGCTCCAACATACTTACCAAGTAGACAAGAAGAGACAGATGGTCAGAGAAGGTGGAGGGAGAAATGGATGAAGAGGAAGACTCTAGCATGAGGAATCAAATATGGTGGGTGACCAAAGGCAACAGAAACAAAAGTACACACCTTAAGAGAGCCATTAAGTAGTTTGGGTCAGATCAAAGCATGGTTCAGAGCAGTTCCTTTGCTATTGAAAGGCCCAGCAAGAGCTATTAGTTCAAACTGTTGATCAGTGGTTTGGGCTGGGAGGGCCCAGTGAAGTTTACACAGAGGTTTGGCAATAGGCACAGGGGGCTTGGGTGAGGGGCCAAGGGTGAGCAAGAAAGGAGAAAAAAAGGATCCAAGAATCTAAGAGCCAGTCATCCCTAGGAAGGGTAGAATTTTGTTCTTGGTGGTGAGGACTGTGAGTGATTAGATTAGGCATTTTCTGTCTAGGGTGATGGCCTGAGGGGTGGACAGCTGGACCTTAGAGGATGACACCCTTATCCCCGGCCAGACAGAAAGATTAGTAGGAGCAGGTGACAATCTGACTAAGCTGTAGGGAAGACTACAGAGAAGATCATTTGTAGCACGATTAATAAAAATCCAGAGACAGATATTGGGTTCCACCTGAAGGTCAGAAAAGCAAAACAGCAAGCTCTTACCTCTACCTCAGTCCAAAATGGCAGTCCTGCCTTCAGGAATCCTCAGAATAAGACTGAGCTTGAGAGCTGTCTCCTCCCGTCTTATATTGTTCTCTAGTGCTGGGATTAAAGGCATAGACCACTACTATCTGGTTTCTATGGCAAACTAGTATGACTACTGGGATTAAAAGTGTGTGTATGTCACCATTGCCTGGTCTGTAAGGCTGACCAGGGTCACTATTTAACACTCTGATCTTCAGGCAAGTTTTATTTATTAAAATACAAATGAAATATTACTACATTTCCCCTTTTTGTCTAAAATGAAAAAGGCTATAACTAACATAAGAAAATCTATGTGCAATAAGTACAATGATTATATACAATATAAACAGGCAATAAATACATCAACAATGTCTAGTCCATTTGCATTTGGCAAATTCACAGAAAATACTCCATATTTATCCTATCTTGGTGAGTTCAAAGTCTTGTACCTCATTTACTTTCTGTCAGGACTTGCTTTCTGCATCAGGTAAACAAGCAAAACTATAAGTATCTAATCTTCAACTCCCTCAGAGACCCAAGAAGGAAATAATATTTACTCAGTAAGCAAGAAGGAAGTGTAAGCCAGTGACTTTCAAAAAATATGAGAAATGACAGAAACAGCTGGCTGCCTGGACAGACACCCAAAGTTCCTCTGCAATGTTGGGGCATCTATTTTCAGCCTACAGGCCTAGCATATCTGACAGACTTTTCTATGAAGTAGGATATTCTGAAAGGCTATCTCTCCTTGTCTTCACAATGTTTGGCGGTCACTTTCTCTTATGTCATGCTTATCCAGTTTGGACAGCATACTGTCAGCAGTCAAGGCAAGAGCACTTTCTAACCCGGTTGCTTACTTTTGCTACAAAGAAAGTAAACTCCATGTGGTGTTTCTTAAATGCCCATTATCTTCTCTGAAGTAGATTGATGCTGCCAGGAGCAGACATTTCTCATTGTCGTAAGAAGAGCCTGTTTTATTAAAACATCTTGAATGCCATATTCTGTAGATCTCTGAAGAGTTTGAAGATAACCTGTGTATCTAAAATATATCTTTGTTTGGCCTTGAAAATGAAGGAGCAGGACAAACTCCATTCTGAGAAAGAACTCCATTTTAGCTGCACTTGACCTAGGGCTGACCAAGCTTCAGTTAAATAACAAAATAACATTTCTAAGAAAAACCACAAACTGTGCCTGCCCCCAGTCAAAGTGACCCCATCTGGTGGCCAGCCAATGACTAGCAAGAATGTTTGCTTAAGATGTCCTTGTGGGCATCTGATAATTGCTGTTTGGAAGCTCCCCTAGACCCAGCCAATGAATTCAAAAGTCACCTACCTTTACTGAATTTGTATCCAATCATGTAATGCCAAGGCTGTGCCACCCTGCTTGAGGTTTTTCCTTTTAAAAACTCCCTGCTTTAAAGGTTCGAGACTGGTCAGCTCCACCAGTGCTGGATGATGATCCAAACTTGAGTTTGTAGTTAATAAACCCCAGTGTGCTTGCATCAGATACCAGCTCTGTGGTGGTCTTGTTTGGTGGTCTCATCACAGGAACAACAAAAACACACCTAATGTGACTACAAGTTTGATTATAATAAGTGACTAATTACTAAGCTGCAATCATCTATATATTGTATAAGCTTAGATTTAGGAAGAAACAAAGAGAGTAAATCAGAGGCCAGAGCCTGGCCCAAATAAATGCAAGCTAGGCTGGAATCCCAGGGCAAGGCAGTCCAAGTGACTTGGGTGGAAAGGTGAGTGTCCAGGTCAGTCCAAGTAAAGGCAAAGATAGCTTGTGATTAGGGATGAAGAGAAATGGAAAAGAAGGCATCCCTCTGAGGGGATGGTGGAGAGGAGAGGAACTACTGAAAAGTTAGTAGGAGAGCCTGAACCAAGCGGTAGGTTTGTACCATTGGGTTTCTTTAAACTGCAAGCATGGGAGTGTTAAAGGGGATGATGGGAGGGGCGAAGGGTTTTTTCTTAAGAGTCAGAGATAAGAGGTTTCAATCCCTCAAGACTGTGGAGAGAGAATGGGCACTGACCCTGGGTGATGCAATTGGTAGGGTTTTGTAATTGGATGATGAAAGGGGGTAGTATTTGGCTATCGAGGGATTTGAGTGACACATACTTACGGCTCCACCTGGGAGGCCAAAAAAGGAAGTGACATATCAAAAGGTATGTCTTGGAGAAGGAGGAGAAAGGCAACAGCTGTTGAGCCCAGAGTCAAGGAGATGGAGGAGGGGAGCGAAGAAAACAGAGGCTCCCACTTTGTCCTTTCCCTGCAAGAGGATGGCACATGCTGGTACCACTAGGAAGGAGTCAGGAAAGGTACCACCCCAAAGATACAACTGAGTGGTGGGGTTTGGTGAGGTTGGTAAGGCTGCTCCCCACAAAAATAGGGGAACTAGAAGGAGAGATGGATCCCCCAAACTCTGTCAGAACCAAGTAAATCCAGAAGGAAGGAGATGGGTCACCCAAATACCATAATAACTACATGGGGTTCCCAGTTGGAGATGACAGTGGTCAGGCCAAGGGAGTTTTATTCCCAAAATGGTGTCATGCCACACAGTCCGTATAGGTTTTTAACTGTTAACCACTGTGTTACAAGTTTGAAGCTAGCCCCTTTGTTACAGATTTTACAGATTTTAAACCATACCCAATATACTTATACATTTTGATATACAAAAATCTTACATGATAGTTTTACAAATTTTAAGATTCATACCTGAGCAAAAGTTTTAGAGACTTAAACCAAAACCAAAAAGAGTATGAGATGAGTAGCAATGGTCCCTGGTGGGAAGAGTCTGTTCTTTTCAGTTTTGCTCTCCTTTTCCTGTCACGTCATCGGGTGACCCACCTGACATGGGACAGGGATTTTGGAGGAAACTTTAAGCAAGTACACTTGCATCTAGAGGACAGAGCCAAAACCCAGTTCTAGAGTCAGCTTTTCACTGAAGTGGAACAGCATAAAACAACAATATAATACAGCCTGTACCTAAAAGATATCCCTGTAAAGCTGAATCCAAGTAAGCTGAGAACAAGTAAGGCTGGGAGATGGGAAATTTCTGAACTCTGGCTATAGAGGAGAGAGCTGAAAGATACGCCAGCCCTCAAGGTGTGTATGTGGAGTGTGTGCATGCCACAGCTGGCCTGCTCCTTGGCTCTCTCCCTCACCCGCCCTGTCTGGCTCCCAGCTCCCACATCTGCAGATCCATCATGGTAACTTAAAAAGACAGAACATTAGACCAGGAGGTGGTGGTGCACACCTTTAATCCCAGCACTAGGGAGGCCGAGGCAGGCAGAGCTCTGTGAGTTTGAGGCCAGCCGGGTCTACAAGGGCTAGTTCCAGGACAGCCAGAGCTACATAGTGAAATCCTGTCTCANNNNAAAAGACAGAAAATTGACACAGTACGGTGGGGGTGGGGCAGACAAAAACAAACATGGCTTGAAATGGAGATGAGAGAAAGCATGAACAGAGAAATGGAATCTCTTTCCGTTTCTGATTGCTCCCAGCAGTTGTAAAAGTGCTGAACAATCTTAGGATCTGGGGTGCTGTTTGGCAGCTCCCTGGGTTGATTGTCTAAGGGATATTGAGGCCATATTTAATTGCAAAAGCAAATAAATTCGTGGCCCTTTAGGTCAGATGCCAGGTGGAGGGTGTGGGGGTTTTATAAATGGTATCCCAAGGGAGAAGAGGGTATGGATGATGCTGTTCCCATGGATGAGAGAGACAGAGATCGAAGTCTGTATTGAGGGCGTCCTGAAGACTCAGAGAGGACCAAGAGAACGTCGATCAATAAGTGGCTCTTCACAGTAACCATACTTAGTGGAGGTCAGGGTGAAAGACCCTGCTAGTTTGCCCATCATAACTATGTACTTTATTCTTTGTTTTCTGTTGGGGATTNTGAATGCAAGCTGGGATGGGGTAGGAAGCTAGGGGCAGTAGCCAGGGTTAGGAGCCCCTGCAGAATGCCATCAATTAAGTCTTAAATCAGAAATTATGATGTGAGAGTCTGACAAAATGGATTTTTTTAAATGTTGTTTAATCTCAGCAGAGCAAGGTGACATAAACCTCTAATCCCAGCACCTGGCAGCAGAGGCAGGTGGCTCTCTGTGAGTTCAAGACCAGATGTCTGCCTGAGTGCTACCATGCTTCCCACCACAATAATAATGAGCTGAACCTCTGAGCTGTAAGCCACCTTAATTAAATGTTTTTCTTGTAAGCGTTACCATGGTCATGGTGTCTTCCCAACAATAGAAATACTAAGACACTAATATGCAAAGTTTATGGTCCTTCCTGCAACCAAGTGTTGCTTTCAGGTAAACTACAGCATTCAAGCCTCCATTAAACTTATTGATGGCTGAGTCCTACACTGGCAGGTGATAATGGTTGGAAGTTAAGAACTTCCTTTGGGTGGTCTGTTTCTACTGAGCTTGTCATGGCTGGCTGAATCCTACATAAATGGGTGTCCATTTCTTTTTTCAAAGAAGTCCCCACAGATATACTCTGAAATCTAGGCAAGGGCCTAGTTAGCATTGTGGTACGATCCCTAAGCCTCTAACCTGGGATTCAAGGGGCAGGGCTTATCTGAGAAGGCCCAGGAAACTACAGAGTACCGTAGGTATTTTAGAACTTCTGTTCGTCTGCTCAGAGAACTGTAGTTCCATCGCATGTATCCCTGTCAGGAACGCTGTTTCACTGTCCGTCCTCACAAGGTACAGTGAGATGGAGACTGAGTCCATCTTGCTAAGCCTGTCACTGCCGCACTCAACTTGGCGCTGTTGAGCACAGTACAGTGTTCATGCCTGAGCCCAGTCCCCTGGGCCCTTTATCTGGAGCACAGGCAGCAGCCTCCTGCCTTTTCCTCCATTTCTATTCCTTCACCAACGCAATGTGCTCTTCACTTGCAGGGTGAGGCGTGGCACCTGGAGAGGGAGTGGTGGTGTGGGTGTGTTTAAAGTGCAAACCACTTTTGTTATCTACGACCCTTCAGTGATTTCTCATTCCGCTACCCTGTAGCCCAAATCTTCCCTCTCTTCCCCCGCTACCCCTGCCAAATAGTCTCGGCACTAATCGGCTTTCTCTCAGTTCCCTGTGCCACCCTTTGCTACCTCTTTCCCAACCTCACTTTATCTGCTTAACTCCTCATCTATAGCTTTCCGCTTCGGGGTCATTTCCTCACAAACGCCCTTCTGAAACCCCTGGTCTTCATGATGATCACTCCAGATGGGCTGGCGTTTCTTTTCCATAGCATTTTCCTCAAGCTTATTTATCAGTAGTGTTATTATTGATAATCCGTTTCTCTAATTTGACTTGTAAATTTCATGAGCCTGAGGAGCACGCCCACTTCACTCGGCACTGAGAGCGTAATAGCAAACCAGAATGTGTGTTATGATTGATTTCAGTAGATGGTGTGCTAGCCCAGTGATGAGAACCACAACTAGGGGAAGGGCTTGAGGTGTAAAGGAACCAGGAAGAATTTATAACAATGGATTTGCCATGGCCTGACATGAAGTCCCCAAAAGAGGACCAGGAAAGGTGAAACACTCCCTTTTCAACTTCATGCATGGGATGGGAGTGCCTTTATCTTTCCCTGCAAATGTGGACCCAGTTCAGAGGAAGAGAATACACTCTGTTGGGAACACACAGATTCAAACCAGCTCTATGCTTAGGCATCTCCTTATGTCAAACTGCTTTTCTCTTAGGTAGGAACCACCTAGGTGCAGACTTAAACTTACCAGGGTCTTTGTGCTGGCCCAGCCTGTCCCACCTGGAATCAGCAGCATCTGTGTTTTCCATTTATCCTTCAGTCCACCTGGAGTCTGCATTGTAATGGCTATCACTGGAGGTTTGTGCAGATTGCTCTTATTCTGTCCTTTGCTGTTGGAATCTTTCTTTCACTGGTTACTGTAGGGTGTCATGTTGAAAATACTATGGAGCTGCCTTTGGGAATCCAGTCGGAGCTCAGGGCAGAGATACAGGTGGCAAAGTGGTAGGGCAGATGGCAATAGAGCCAGGAGCTATTCCTGTCTTAGCAAAGGCTTTAGATAGCTGCAAGGGGGCAAGGTCAGAGAAATGCAAGGGATGCAGTATGATGTTTCAGGTTATGTGACACCCTGTACACTGGTAAAAAAAAAAAAATGCCAGCCACATTCACACCACACTAGAGATCCTATTAGTAGAAAGAAATACTCCATTTTGTGTTTTGATTTTGTGTGTGTGTGTGTGTGGTGTTAGAGAGGGGGGAGTGTGGAAGGATTGTAAAGAGTTGGAAACAAATCATTGCCAGTACATGTTTTACACAGTAGTGTTCTATACATCAAGAGAAAAACAACTCCTTGTAACCTTGTTGATTGGCTTCATTGATCCATATCTTTAATTTTAATTGTTTTGGAAAGACATAATTGACTCAATGAAAACGTCTTTTTATTTTCCTTTTCTTCTTTGCGTCTTTTGAGAGATGGTCTCACCATGTAGCACTGGTTATCCTGAATCTCACTGTGCAGACCAGGTTGATCTTAAACTTGCAAAGATCCAACTGCCTCTGCTGCCTCCTGAGTGCTGGAATTAGAGGTGTGCATTACCATACCCAAGAGAATGGAATTTCTGGAGTCATTCAGAAAATTGTAAAATCTTAACCTTGCTGAAATTCCATGATATTAAAAATACAAAATGTATGATGAAGGTCTCAAAGAATCATCCTTGCTCATGTTGTAAAGTACACTCGAATTCTTATTTCTAGATATTTATGCAAAAATGAGTTTTCAGATGAGCAGTGGTAGCACACACTTTTAATCCCAACTCTTGGGAGGCAGAAGCAGATGGTTCTCTGTGAGTTCAAGGCCAGCCTGGTCTACAGAGCTAGTTCCAAGACTGTTACACAGAGAAACCCTGTCTCACAAAAATAAATAATTAAAAAGGGTTTTCATATTTTTGTCCATTTTCAAACAATTATAAAGGCTTTATTTCATTGCTAGTTTCTTTTATTTACAAGGCTTTGTGCTAAATGACCCAACTCAGGCACATGCCTTTAATGAAAGAAGCACATGGACATATGGAGAGAAAGAAAAACAGCCCCTGACTGTGCAGGCTGCAGTGTGCTCTTCATGTGTCCTTGGCATCCCTTTGTGTGATTCAGGCTTTGAATCTAGTTAGTGGATCTCTGCAGTGGTACATGCATGTGTTTAAAATCAACCTTGGAGATGTCAAACACTATCATATTAAATCAATCATGCATCTACACTGACTATCATGTACTAAATCTGAGTTGGTTTAGAAATGAAGGTTATTTAACATACCTATCCCTCCAAATCTAATTTTGAAAGCTATAATACACTTGAGATGGTCTTAAAATAAGGAGTTGTACTTATTTATTTTAAGCCATTTATCCCCGACCAATTGTGTGTCAGCCCTCCCTCTCCCCTCCCCCTTCCTTCTCTCCCCTCCCCCTCCATCACCCACTCCTTCCCTTCTTTCTTTCTTTCCTTTCTCATTTTCATTTTCTTTGCATTTTGAGACCAGATCTCACTGTGTAGCCTTGGCTTATCCCAAACTGGCTATTCTCCTGCCTCAACCTCTTACCATTCCTGCCTTATGTATGCATTCTTGAAGTGAAGAACTCCCAAATACATCATCACATCACTGATTCCAGGCTTTGCTGCTGTTTGTGAAACCTTGCACTTTCTTTCTTCCTCTTTCTTTTCTTTTTCTTTTCCTGAAAGTTGCTATTTAGTAAATGTTAAAATGTCAGCCATAGATCCTTGGGAATCAAAGTCTACCTTGGGACTGGTCTGGACAGAGCAGATGCCCTTAAGCATTCCTCCTGCTCAGGAACTTGGCCTTGGTCCTCAGGGAAAAGCTCTTCTTGGTTTCATGGTGGGAGGATGGGAGATGTTCATACTTCCTATGCAGCTAAAATTGCACTTTCTTCTTTCTTTTCTTTCTTTTTTCTTCCTTTCTTTTCTTTTTTCTTTTTCTCTCAAGACAGGGTTTCTCTGTATAGCTCTGACTGTACTGGAACTTGCTCTGTAGATCAGGCTGACCTCACTCTGTGGACCAGGCTGGCCTCAAACTCAGAGATCCACCTGCCTCTGCCTCCTGAGTGCTGGGATTAAATGCAAGAGCCACCACCACCCAGCTAAAATTGTATATTTTTCACTGGTGTGTAGGATTTGAAGCTTCAGGTTTTTTCTTGCTTCCCAGCTGAATGTCTGGGATGAATGAGAGGTGAGGGAGGTATGTATTTTATTGACCTTTGCTCTAGTCAGTCATAGCCTTGCTCCATCAGGCAAAATCATTTGTTCTCTGAGTGATATTATATACACCTATATGCACACATATGTGGATGTGTATATATAAGTGCGTGCTTGTTATAATAAAAGTTAATATTTGATTTTTGTCAGACTCTCTTCTTTATTTTTTTTTCTTTGAGATGGGGTTTCTCTGTGTAGCCCTGGACCTCGTTCTGTAAACCAGGCTACCTTGAACCTGGAGATCTGCTTGCCTCTGCCTCACAATTGCTGGGATGAAAGGCATGGGCCACCATTGCCCAGCTGTTTCTTTGTAGGTTACCAAGATGACTAGTATTTGAGGCCCCAGACAGCTTCAGGACTTCTGATCAGAACCTTTTGAAAGATGCCTCTAAAGTGGTGAGAAGTTTCCCTTCCCCCCAAACCAGGCCTGATGGATGCAATCAGCAAGAGGTGTATTTCACGTGAGCTCAAGCAGGCGTCCAGTTAGGCAAAACTGGGCACCCCCAGCATGCTTTTCATATGGCTTTTATAAGGGTTTCAGAAATAAGCAAGCATAGCAACATTATTCACATAGGATGGCAGTTTCAAAGTTCAAAAGTTCAATAAGGGTAAAAATAAACAAGCATAGCATCATCATTCTTACAGGATGACAGTTTTAAAGTTCAAAAGTTCANATTCACATAGGATGGCAGTTTCAAAGTTCAAAAGTTCAATAAGGGTAAAAATAAACAAGCATAGCATCATCATTCTTACAGGATGACAGTTTTAAAGTTCAAAAGTTCATTAGAGAGCCTTGGGGTACAGATGTTCCCCTTCAGATAGTAGATCAAAGACCTTCAGTCATCAATCAATGTCAGGACCAGATGTTCCCTTGTCAGATAGTGGATCAAAAGGCCTTCAGTCATCAATCAATGACAGGACCAGATGTTCCCTTTTCAGATAATGGATCGAAAGACCTTCAGTCATCAATCAATTGGCTCAAGCCACAATTTGTGATTTTCCATCAACTCTAGTGGTGTCTTTCACTTTCACCTTGGAACTGTCAGCAGACCTACATCACTCTGCTGAGGAGAGAAGAGACGCAAGAGATGGGAGTTTATTGTCGAGCTCCACACCCTGTCCCTCTGATATCGTGCCCCATGAATGCCTTCCACTTTGTTGTTTCCTGCATTGAATCTTTTGTAACAAACCTGCCCCAGAAGGTCTCTAATTGTCAGTCCTGGGAAGCTTGGCTTTGCAGCCAACTTAGAAGTAACCAGGGGAATAGATGTTTATCATAGGCATCCTCCCACCGTGAGGGCAATTTATGGAACTGAGCTCTGGAACTTACGGTTAACTGAATGCTAACACTGAAGAGCCAGCATCAGAATTGAAGTACTGCAGTCTTGGGTGATATTGGAGAAGCGGAGAAGACTGTATGAGAGGGAGAAAGTCTTCCTGTTCCCACCATCTAATCGGGGATACTGGGCAACTGGCATCTGACATACATATATGAATACACACTTTCTTCCTTCTTTCTTTCTCTCTCTGTTTCTTTCCTTTTTTCTCCCCCTACCCCCTGCCACTTTGTTTCTCTCTGGTGCTGGGGTCCAACTGAGCCCAGGTCCTCACATATGTTAGGCAATCACTGTACCCCCGAGTCACATTCCCATGCCTCATATATTTACTGAACAAGTATTCAGCACTAGGCACTATGCTTAGAGCTGGTTATAAAGCAAGAAATCATCCAACTTGTCAAGAAGGCACTCAAATACATGTATAAGTAATTAGTGAATAGGAGGGTTACTCAACCTGACATGGTGGTACATGCAAGTAGTCCCAGCTGCTAGGCAGGGTCATTTTCATGCAGGGATTTGAAGCCAGCCCAGTGTATCCCAATCTTTTTTTAAGATTTTAAGATTTTTTTATGTATACAGAGTTCTGTCTGTATGTATACATGCCTGCATGCCAGAAGAAGGCACCAGATCTCATTAAAGATGGTGTGAACCACCATGTGGTTGCTGGGAATTGAACTCAGGACCTCTGGAAGAGCAGTCATTCTTAAAACACTGAGCCATCTCTCCAGCCCCTGAATCCCAATCTTAAAATACCTTCCTATCTCTGCATGTAGATGGTGATCCAGCCTGCTGTTGGTGGAGGCCACTAGTTAGTTCCTAGCTGCTCAGCCCCAAAATAATCACACAGAAACCATATTATTTAATTCACTGTTTGGCCCATTAGCTCTAGGTTCTTATTGGCTAACTCTTATATATTAATTTAACCCATCTCCATTAATCTGTGTATTGCCATGTGGCAGTGGCTTACCGGCAAAGTTTTGGCATGTCTGACTCTGGCCGCAGCTCCATAGCGTCTCCTAACTCCACCTTTCTCTTCCCATACTATAGGCCAAGCCAGTTTTCTTTTATTCGTTAACCAATAAAAGCAAGACACAGACAGAGTGATCTCCCACACCATTTCCCCTTTTCTGTTTAAACAAAAAGGAAGGTTTTATTATAGTAAAATTACATATAGCAAAACAGGTATTGGGGGCTGGAGAGATGGGCTCAGAGGTTAAGAGCATTGCCTGCTCTTCCAAAGATCCTGAGTTCAATTCCCAGCAACCACATGGTGACTCACAGCCATCTGTAATGAGGTCTGGTGCCCTCTTCTGGCTTTCAAGCACACATGCAAACAGAATATTGTATACATAATAAATATTTATAAAAATAAAAATAAAATGTTAAAAAACAGGTATCAAGCAAGAATTAGTTATAATATTTCTATCTACTTTATTTTTTAACATAACTAAGGAAAACTATAACTGTAACTATTTATCTTCAGCTCTGTCAAAGACTCCAGAAGGATATTATATTACCTAAGTAAACAGGAAATACATTGTAAGCAACTTCCAAAACTCTAGAATTGACAGAGACCTCTCCCTGCCTGGACAGTCCCCCAAAGTTCTTCTGTACCATTGGGTCATCTATCTTCAGCCTACAGGCCCATAGTATCCAGCAGACTTTTCCATGAAGCA
>LOEQ01005590.1:284577-302091 GCA_001685075.1 Bramus lutescens
GGCAGGAGCTGAACAGCAGAGCCCGTCTTGCTCTGTGCTGTCCTGTGACTGTCTCCTCTGTTGTCTGCTCAAGTCCCTTCTAGTCGTCTCTGTCTATAGAGGAGCTTTTTGAGCCTCTCTCTGTTGGGCAACCCTCCCAGGGCCTGTACGCAACTGTTAGACTCAGGGGATCACATGATACACACAGGACTCAAAGAACCCAGGTCTGGAATAGTTCTCAAGGAAACAGGATTCAATGAGGTAAAACCCCCCAGGGCTAGCCACAGCATGCCTCTGCATTTATTTCTGTTCATTTGACTCAGCTCTAAGGAGAATACAGAGCAGGGAACGTGAGAAAGTCTCACTTGTCCAGTGAAGTTCATTCACAAGTATTTATTGGACAAAATAAAGTGGCAGTGTAGGAGGAATAGCAGAAGGTGATAAATCTGAATGAAAAATTTGATTTCTTCTAAAACAATTGTTTCTCTCTTTTGGAAATGATTCCTAAGTGGCCACTGTATTCGTACACAACTGCATCCAATCAATATCACAGGACTCCAGAGATAGACACATGAAAACAGCTTTTGTTTCTTTCTATTTATTGACAAATGAATGCTTTCGGTAAAGAGGTAACTGAGAGGGGCTGGAGGCCAGCGAGCCTCTTCCTCAGTTTGCACGGCTTGCTGAGTGGCATTCACATCCCGCAGAATGGCTAGGATCAGAAGGAACGGCAATTCCAAGTGAGGATGAGAATGTGGACAAACTGGAGAGCTCATATATTTTGGGGGGGGTGGGTAAAGCATACTAATTCAAGAAATCGGTCAAGTAGAAGTCTGCCACACTATCTGGCAACTTTATTCCTGGGTTTATTTCCAAGAAAAATAATGACTTCATATACCCACCAAAAACCATGTATACAAAGGTTTATGATGCTTTCTTTTTAATAATACAAAGCTGAAGCCAGACAGTGGTGGCACATGCCTTTACTCCCATCACTTGGGAAGCAGAGGCAAGTGGATCTGTGTGAGTTGAGGCCAGCCTGGTCTACAAGAGCTAATTCCAAGACAGACTCCAAAGCTACAGAGAAACCCTGTCTCAAAACAACAACAACAACAACAATAATAATAATGTAACTATAGGATGTTTGTATAGTGGGCTACTGCAGAGTGATAAATAATAATATAACTATAGGATGTTTGTATAGTGGGCTACTGCAGAGTGATAAATAATAATATAACTATAGGATGTTTGTATAGTAGGCTACTGCAGAGTGATAAATAATAATATAACTATAGGATATTTGTATAGTGGGCTACTGCAGAGTGATAAATAATAATATAACTATAGGATGTTTGTATAGTGGGCTACTGCAGAGTGATAAATAATAATATAACTATAGGATGTTTGTATAGTGGGCTACTGCAGAGTGATAAATAATAATATAACTATAGGATGTTTGTATAGTAGGCTACTGCAGAGTGATAAATAATAATATAACTATAGGATATTTGTATAGTGGGCTACTGCAGAGTGATAAATAATAATATAACTATAGGATGTTTGTATAGTGGGCTACTGCAGAGTGATAAATAATAATATAACTATAGGATGTTTGTATAGTGGGCTACTACAGAGTGATAAAAACAATAATATAACTATAGGATGTTTGTATAGTGAGATACTGCAGAGCGATAAAAACAATGAACTCACGCTCATGCAACACGATTCATGAGGCTAATAGATAGAGTAGCCAATGAAAGAAACCAAAACCAGAAGACCATGACTGTAAGTATGTACTACATGATTCCATTTTCACAAAGCTTAGGCGTCAGTAAGTCCATGAAGATGGGCTTAATGTTAATTATTAAAGTCAATATTAACTTTGAGGGTTTATTGACTCGTAGGAATCATGAATGAGCATTAAGAGCTGACAAATATTCTACATATTGACTAAATATTTATTACATGTATATAGACTACATAATTTTAACCAAGTTGCACACATTAAAAATATACTTTTTAAACTATAGATGAGTTATATCTAAGCTAAAACCATTCTCCTCATTTGGTATTCTCATAGTAAGGCCTTGGTAAGATTTCTCTAGGCCATAGTGAGTTTCACTAGAGACCTTCCTGTCCTTCCTGATCGGCTGCCACAACTCGATTCTCCTAGACATCGCTTCCAAATGCTTTGTTTTGATGACACGTGTGAAAGAGTAACAGTGAGATTCCTGTCAGCTTTGTGTGGGGGCCAGGGACTAGGCACCGGGTAGTGGTTTGGTGCTTGGCAACATGGTGTGTAGATGGCGAGGAAGACACTCGACTCTGTCTGGAGGACAATTTGTAGGCAGAAAAACAGATTTCCCTGGCCTGCTGGTTTCACTCAGAGCCTGTCCTGGCCAGAAATACTGGCACTCTGCGTTTTTCTCCCCCTTCAGTTTGACAAAGTAATTCTTTGTACAAGGAGGCAATCAGGGGTCCTGGGGGTCATTGGGGTTCGCCCTCATCTTCAGGGGCTTCCTCAGCACCTTGCTCTGTCCCAGACAGGTACTCAGTGAGTCTCCAGGCCCTGGTAAGACTTAGCCTTTCTTTGTGCACCTCAGGATGGGCCCTTGCAATTAATCTCCAAAGAAGCTGGATCGTGTTTCTCTACACAGGTTACATAACTAAGCCCCTCTACCTAAGCCCCATGAGAAAGAGAGGAACTGCTTGTCTTCCTTATAGGAGCTGACAGGGGCAGCTCTCCATTCCTGGGGACACCACAGTGCAGGGCCTCCTTCCTAACAGGGAGCATCACATTGTGGGGCTGAGTAGAAGCCTTTGTGAAAACTCCTCAAGGAAGAACAGGGAGATCCCACCCCACCTCCGCCTCTGTGCTGTTCTTCCCTGACCTTCCGATCATTCTTTACGTGCTGTGTAGCGGCACCTGTCCTGGAACTTGCCCTGGAGACCAGGCTGGGGTCAAACTCACAGAGATCGCCTGCCTTTCCTGGGATTAAAGGCTTTCGCCACCACTCTTAACATCCTTTCTCTGGACTACCTTCTGTCCACCCGTGGGAGCTCCCAATCCCTTCCCGAGAGCCCCGCCCCCTGCAAACTCGGTAGGAGATCAGAACAGACCATTCAATTCACCTTCCACTAATCTTTTGCTGTGTTCCTCCATCCTCACTTTGCGATTTCACCAAGGTAGCAGTGTGAAATTTTGGGAGACTCCCTGTGTTTAAATTCAGACACATGTTGTTTTTCATTTTAACTAAAATATACCAGCAAGATGGATCAGACAACCTTCTATGTATGACTTCCAGTGTTTAGGAGTGTATGTGGTTAGTGTAAAAAACAGCTTCATTTTTATCAGGGGAGTGGGCTGGAGCATGTCCTATGGCACCTATGAGGAGACCAGAGAATAACTTAGAAAAGTCAGTTGTCGCCTTCCACCTTTATGTGGGTTCTGGGGATTGAAGTGAGGTTGTCAGCCTTTTATAGCAAGTGCCTGAAACTGCTTAGACATCTTGTTCTCTTAAAATGCAGACTTTCTTTACAAGATTTGCATGTACATATATCATAAGACTTTCCTCATATTTATCTCCTCAGGCCATTCCCTGTTTTCCTCCATTCTATTTTATGTTATATACATGTTTATAATAACATATCTGTATGTGTGTATATATATATATATATGAAGCTCTCTCCATATATATATATGCACATATGTATGTATGCAGGGTGGGGGATCTATGTCAGTGAATTTAGGAGTTTTCACTTTTTTAAACCATTTAATTTATGTGGATGAATATTTTGCCTTTGTGCACCACATACATACCTGGTGATGCAGAGGTAAGAAGAAGATGCCAAATCCCTTGGAACTGGAGTTACAGATGGTTGTGAGCTACAGTGTGGGTGCTGGGGATTGAACCTGGGCCTCTGCAAGGGCAACCAGTGCTCTAAATAGCTTAGCCATCTCTCCAGCCTTATAAGGGTTTTAAATGTTAATTCTTAATCACTGGTCCTGTTACTTACACTTTTTCCAAAATTTTATTGAAACGCCTTTTATTTCAAACAAATATAAAGTGTGAGAGCCTCCCATATACCAGCCCCCCAACTTTCATGATTATCTGCAATTTGTTCTTGCTTCTTGTATCAGCTGTATTTCCTTTACTTCAGTGTTTTAAAGCAAATCCCAGATATCATTTCCTTACATTCTCTGTAATTCACTGTACTCACTGACCTGCACGTCCAAAGAAAAAATATAAGACTAAAGATAAAAGAAAGTCATTATAAAATCGATTTTGGGGGTAAATTTATTTGTAGTCGGGAAAGAGTCATCGTATTTATAGTGTAACAAGCTCCAGCTGTGTTCTAGATTATTCTAGAGTTTCAGAAACATGAATTTATGATAAAAGGCATATTTTTTCAACAAGTGTTTACTCTTAATGTTTCCCAGATATATCCACTTACCGTGGTGTTCCTACCCTTTGTGAGACCCATGGGCTGGAACCAAAACTTAACACTTCAAATATAAAGCGAGAGGGAAGATGGCCTCTGTGCATTGTGTCCTGTGGTTTACTACCCGTAGGGCAGCTTATTAAGCAGTCTAAAATATCTCTGTTTTTAAAATATCTAACTTACCTGGTGCCAGATGGTTATTTGATGTTTAACACATTCAAACAATCCAGAGACAATGGAAGGTGCCATGCATCAGTAGGTCAGAACCAAAGAGCAGCAACTATAGCCTTTCTGTAGGAGTGCCCTCCACCCTCAGGTATGCTGGGTGTTCTTTTCCTATAGAGGTCAACTGCCAAGCCGACCTAGGGTCCCAGAATGAAAGTTTTGGCATGCTTAGATTTGGCTCAGCTTTGGAAAGACAGTCAGTGAGGTCTCAGTGCTTTCTGCTATCAAACTATTTCATTTTCTATGAATTATTGACTCAGAATGAATTTGTCAGTCGGAATCTGGCATGGCATGTTGGTCTTTAGTCTGCCTACACTTCAGTTCTTACTTTGAGAGATGAAGCAATAGAGAGCAGCTCTTCTTCCTTGTGAATCTTAGGTAATAGTGAGGTGGAGGGGTTTGGCTTGGAATCCATCAACAGCAGCTCTTCACACTTCAATATGGGAAGGAGTTAAAAGGAGGATTTTTCTCAAAATTGCTAGGGCTAGGGAAATATTTCAGTGATAGAGTGTTTGCCTATCATGAACAATACCCTGGATTTTCTCCTTTCTGATAGCAAGTTGTATAGGAAATACCAATTGTCTACATTAGAAATAGGAGCAGTGGTAGATCAGAGTGCTGAAAGGCTCTGCCACCACTTCCTGTCTGTGGTTGGGCAGAACCCATGGTCTCTTCTACCCCTTGGGTCTTTGGTGTTGGTGGTGTTTTTGTTGTTATTGTTATTGTTGTTCAGTTGGCTGTTTTTTCTTTGTTTTCTTATTTGTTTGTTGTTTTGAGACAGGATCTTGGTATGTAACCCAGATAGATAATGTGTCAGACAGCTGCCTCAGCCTCTTATGTGCTGAGTGTACAGGAATGTTTCAACAATACCTAGCTCATCCCTACATCTTTATTAAATATTTTATTTTATTTTTTAGTGGGGGGGCAGGCACGTGCCATAGTGTGAATGTGGAATCAGAGGACAATGTTTGGGAGTGGATTCTTACCTTCCATCATATGGTTCTGGGGATAGAACTCAGGTTGTCAGGCTTGACAGCAAATGCCTTTACCTGCCACATCTTTATACTGACCTTTCTCTCTCCTAATTCTTTCAAAAACCTACCCTCTAGCACCTCAGCACTCCCAATTTGAAGTCCTCTCTGTCTCTGTCTTTCTGTCTGACTGTCTCTCTCTGTCTCCGTGTCTTTTAATAACCCATTGAGTCCACTTTGTGCTGCTTAGATACTTATGGGAATGGGGCCATTCAACAGTGCATGAGCTGCCTACCAGGGGCCATACCCATAAAGAACGCTGACCCTCTCTCCCGCCAGAAGCCATCAATTGCCAATAGCTCCTGAGCTGCATGTGGGGGAAGGTAAGCCCCTCCTCCTCCATGCTGGAATGCTGATTGGCTTGCTTTTGTGCAGGACTCGTATGGGCAATCACAGATACTGTGAATTCATGGGTGTGGTGGTTTGGTCATGTTCAGAAGATATGATGTGGCCATCCTTGGCCCCGAGTTTTTACGATATTCCAGCCCACCCTTCTGTGATAGTCCCCAAGGCTTGGTGGTCGTGGCAGAGGTTGATTCAGATGCCCATCTATGGCTAAATGTCTACGAACACTTATTCTCTGCACTTTGACAGGTTGAAATGAGTTCCCAAAGCAGAGATTCTGAACCTGGAGACTGCAGATGTTCTGTAGTGTGTGCATTCATTATTATATGAGATTTTTCTAGAGAGGCCATGTTTTTCAAGTGTCTTTATCCCCCAGAAAAGTTAAGATTCGTTCTTTTTTAAAAACAAAGTCTCTATACTGATCTAGAGACAACGCAGTCTGCCTTCTTAATCTTTGCTGCTTAGTTGCCAATGGCTCCATCCCTCTGGCAGCCCAAGACGGGAGACACCTGCAGTCATTTATCTAGCTCTGATGGGTTGTTATGGTGACAGGAATTCTAAAAGGGTCTGCAGGCTCACATTGTCAAAAGGCCACATATTAGCCCCGAGAAGCCAAGTTTTTCCCAAGGACTTGTCAAAATCTTCAAAAGCAATGAGTTCCATTTTGGTCCCTACACATGAATTCAGTGACAGATTGCCTCTTTAATGCATGGGAATGGCAGAAGGCTTGTTCAGTTAATCTCTTTCATGTTCTGTGGATATCGTAACACATTTCATTATTATTAGCAGTGTGGTCAGGTGAACTCATACCAACTGTGACTTCCTATACCCATGGCAGCCTTAGTGTGTGTGTGTGTGTGTGTGTGNNNNTGTATGTAGTGTGCATGTGTGTGGGCAGATGTGTGTGCACGTGTATGTGTGTGCCAGCGATGATCCTGACCTACCGGGGCTGATGAACAGTATTTGAGAGTTAACCACAATAATGTCCACCTCCATGGCTGAAAATAATGGGTGTATAAGTACTATTAGGAATGACAGGCTTTAATTCCAGAGAAGGATTTCAGTACAAAAGCTGAAATACAGGCCTGTGTTATTGGTACCATGATGAAATTGCCAAGTTGTCTTTATTTTAAGGCCCTGCTTTCAGATGTGCAATTCTGCCTTGATGTGGATTTTTTTTCTCTGCTTCATATTTCTTGAGTTTCTGTTAGGTTTTCAGTATAAAAGAGGACACTTGATCACCATCCTCGAGAAGATCTCTTCCAAAAATTACTTCAGAACTTACTATGGATGATTTTTCCAACAAGATATCTACAAACTTCAGATCATAACATTTGCTAGGATATAAAACTGTTTATGGGAGAGCACAAAACATGACTCCATCTTTAATGAAATTATATAGAGTCTCAGAAGGTATATAGGGTAAATGTAAGTATTATTCTTTTTTGAAATTGTTTTTTATGAACGTGTGGGTTGTGGTGGCAGATGTCCTGGAAAATTTTTATTTACTAGGTTCTGTGGGAGAAGAGATATATGTATGCATTTAATATAAATCATATGATTATAAAGGTTGTATAGCCACAACTGACAGCTAATGATTCAGTACTCTTCATTGTAAATTTAATTACACCAATTGATTCTCAAGGAAAGCTTTCACTGATTTTTGCCAAAACTGTATTTTAGCCAACTTATAAACTGCAAATCAACTCTAATTCAATGAAATAAAAATGAATAAAAGCTTGACTTCTCATCAATTCAGCAAAGAAATCCCTCACATTAGTGATAAGTGAGTACATTCAGATGTAAACCTTAGTCAACATTTGTGTCTATATTAGTAAATAAGATAAAAATTAAACAATGAAGATATATTGAAATTTCACTAGTTCATTAATGACATAAGCAAATCTTTGTTTAATGAGATACAATTTAAAATACTACGGTAGAAAACTACTTTGCTGGGTTTTTTTAAAGTTATTTTTAGTAAAAGAAAAAAGTAGGCTTTCCAAAGGTAACAAAGTGAACTGAAGGTCAGAAGGAAGCTGGGTGTGGGCTTATCATAAGCTCTTACTCTGAAGCCTGGAAATGAGATCCAAGCTTTCCCAGGAACAGACTGGATGCCAGAGACATTCCTTGTTGGGGTGGGCAGAGCTACCCTTGATCAATGGCGTGGTCTACATGGGCACCCAGGCAGCCACCATGTGCCCACTGACATGATTAACACTTACTCTGGGGGACATTAAATTAAGGAATGACATAGGAAGCTGAGATGGTGGCTTATTCGGTTGGATTCTGAATCACAATCAGGAAATAGTCTTTATCTGGTGCAACCATAATTTCATTTTTCTTGGAGCAAATTCAAAGGAAGATTAGGTCATTCTGGGGGTCAATTTCATGCACAGTGCTCCGTGCCTTCAAGATGAAGTTGTGCATGAGGTTGGCATATTGTGTAGTAGTGGGATTGTCCATGGTGCTCTTGATGGGAATGCCATCTCGGACTGATCCAGCAGCTCCGAGTTGCCGGCTCTCAGCGAGGTCTCCACCCTTCTGAGCCTCGCTGTTATTTTTTGATAGTCAGAATGTAACAGGTGTAGACACTTTAAAACCTAATCGACACCATTAATATTTTCTTTATCACTTTCTTTGTCTTGTTTTATTAGAATGTTTCTGCATATATTAATTGCACAAAATAAATCACTGTTACTTTCATGGGTAGAACACAAGGTAATATTGAACCTTAAGTTATAGTGTTTGCCTATTTCTTGGGTGTAAACATTCTCACCATAACTATTTCAAGTTCCCCCGGGACATCACTACTCAGGGTTTGAAAGAAATACTATGTAGCACATCATTATCTGGTATTTCTGTACACAGATTGAAGAAGCATCCTCGACATCAGAACTGGTAATAAAACATAATAAAAGAATTAGGATGCAGTAAGTTTGTAAGATTTGTAACTTTTGTTCTTAGTTAAACTGATTGAATTGTGTGTTCGGGCAATTTGATTTTTAATGATGACTGTGTTTAATAACTGGCTGATAAACATTATAAAAATGTGAGTCTGCTCTCAGGAGCCCACAGGAGTGGCTCAACACACCATTGGTATCACAGAGGAGATGGCATTTCTTACTGCCCTGCTTAAAAACAAGGGCTGGGGGAGGGAATGGAAGGAGAGAAAAGAGAGAAAACCAATTAATTAGCTAATTAAAAAAATAAGGGTGCCAAACTGGACCCTAAGAATCTGCTCCTGTTGCTGTTACCAACCCTCTTAGTAGCACTGAGTAGCGCTGAACATCAGACTTATCTACGCAATGCAAAGAACTGTAGATTAGACCGTCTCTCCCATTAGCCTGCGAATTCTAAGGAACACGCAGAAACCAGACATTTCCTTTGTTCTGCTTTTAGTTCAGAACTGATGTTTACCCAGCATTCAGATTGGATTCATTTTGGGACTTGGCTCCAGGGTCATTTTAAATCTTGAAGGAATCACCAAGAATTCTCTAAGTTTGATTCTTAGGAGAGACTCTTCAGCTCACTTGTCTCACATCCCCCTTGGCTTCTTCTTCCTCTCTGGTGAAGAAGGTGTAACCACCTTCTCCCTTTGTCTCAGCTGCTCTCTTCAGATTCACGACCCAGAGACATCAGATGTTATTACACTTGGCACATTCATGGAAGTCGTCCCACTCCACCTGCTCCTTCCTTCCCTCCCTCCCTTCTCCTCTCCCTTCCTTCTTCCTTCTTTTTTCTGTTCTTTCTCCTCTGTCTTTTCTCTCTTTCCCTCCTTCCCTCTCCTTTTTTCTTTTTCCTTCCCCCTCCCTCCCCCCCGCCCCATACTGAGGCTGAAACCAGAGCCTTACGCAAGCTAAGCAAGTGCAGTTCCTCATCCATGCTAGACAAGTGCAGTGTCTATTTAAGAAAAGAATGAAGACGTTCTTTATAGAGAGATTCCTCAGAGGAAGAATGGAGGCAGATCGATGTGTGAACCATAAGAGGCGAAGGGACAAATGTCCCTCTTTAGTTTTTTTACTGTCATTTTTCATGTTCATGACCACTCTGTGCATTAAACAACGGCAGGCAGAGCCTAGCAAAGAATCTGCAGGCCTGGCAGCAAGTGGTGTCTACTTTCTTGTCCCTCCCATCACAAAGCAGAGTCCAGAAAAGTGAATTTGGAACTAACAATAATAAATACCCAAGGCCGTCACAGCCATCAGCCTAGTCGGTCAAGCCAAAAGCTTAGACGTGAGCATCACTTCCTCTCTCTAGTCCTTGCACACAACTGGTCACCACATCCTGAAGGTTCAATCTCCAACACATATTCAAAATCCACTCACTTCTCTCTTTCCTCATTGCTCTCCAGCCCAGACCCTCCATCCCTGGTGGATGGCTTCAGTGTTCTCTCTTACAAGGTGTTCCTAACTTCTTGACTGCTAAGCTGTCTTCTTCTCCCAGGAAAACCCAAATGATCTTTTTAATAATAAACACTCTTCATTTAGATTCCATATCTAAGTGAGGCCATACAAAATTATAAAATTGGTGTTCCTACATCTGGCTTAGTTAGTTGAGCACAATGCCTTTCAGATCCAACCATGTTGTTGTAGACTATATTATCTCCTTTTTAAATGTTGAGTAATATTCTTATAATATGTGCACATATATAATAATTTCTTTATGCATTCCTTTGTCAGCTCTGTTTAGATTGAGGAATTTCCATGCTGTTTTCCATAATGGCAGCACCAATTTACATTCCCACCTTCAGTGTACATGGATTCTTTTCTCTCCACAAGCTTGTCAAACTTGTTATCACTTCACTTTTCAAGGACAGTCATTCTCACAGGTGTGAGGTGACAGTTCACAGTGGCTTTGATTTGCATTTTCCCAATGATCTCACATAATGGAGAATCTTACATAAAAAAAATTCAATAAACAGAACCAAAGTAGAGCCATGGTTACGGGGGGTGGGGGATGGAAAAGTAAGTCAATGTTTGCAATTGTTAGTATGAAAAAGTCTAGATGTATAATGCATATCATAGTTACCATATCAAAAACAGTATATCTAAAATTAAGAGAATGCATATGTGCTTGTGTGTGAGGTATATGTTCTTGAGTGTGCACATTCGTGGAGGGGCAGAAATCAACAGCAGATGTCTTTGCTAACCACTGTCCACCTTACTTTTGGAGAGGGTCTCTCACCAGACCTATAGCGCACCGATTTGGCTAGACTAGCTGGTTGGCAAGCCCCGGAATCTGCTTCACTCCAACTTCCCAATGCTGGTGCTCTTGGCATGCACTGCCATGACTGGCTTTTAAGACTCGGGTTTTCATATTTGATTAGCAAACACTTGCCTGAGTGAGCCATCTCTCAAGTTCCTAATGTATTTCAGGTGCTCTTAATGCACCACACACACACAGAAACACACACACACACACACACACACACATCCATAGGAGTAACTACGTAAGGTGATGGACACATATTTGTTTGACTCTTTTAAATAATTTTGCTTTGTATGGGTACATAAAATTATCATGCTATAAATTCCAAGTGCATGTAGTAAAAATAGCCACATCAACAATCTAATGGCTTCCTGCTGTACGTGGGATAAGTGTGAACTCTTCCTTCCGGTTTGGATTGCTTCTCTGACTCAGACCTCCATCACTGCCATCACCCTGCCCTTCCTTCTGTTCTTCAGGCATGCTAATTTGCCTTTTTCTTCTTCTCCCCCTTTCTTAGATCACATCTCACCTTCTTCTCAGAGTGGGCTTCCCTTAATCACTCACAAACCAGTTCAGATGTCACCTACCCAGGCTTTCCCAGGCTACTCCTACCAAAGCAGCCAGATTGAAAGGCAATTCCGACAGTTCTGTTCATTCATCCGTGTTTCACCATCTGCCCTAGAATGAAAGCCGTGAGAATGGAGACGTTATTTTATGCACCCCTCTCTCCTTGGCATCAAGGATAAACACTGCCAAGTAGAAGACATTTGTCGAGTGAATGAATTCCAGAGTGACCTAGCCTCACCAAGCCCATGATAAAATGAGATACAGTGAGGATGAGGAAATGATTCAATGGCAGAAAATAAGACTTGAGCCTACACGGTTTACTCTCAAAGCCTTTAACTTTAATACAATTTTCAGCCTCTAATTTGAGACTATAATGCACTTGAATTTCATGCTTTTCCAAAGAAACTACAAATACAGTTTTCCCTTCGTCTCCCAAGGAAAACCTCAGTTAGCATTTCACGATTGCTGGCTATACTGTGGACTCAGCTGTGGCATCGCCTCTTCTGAGGGTCATGGAGGAAACTGACAGCTAGCTACCAGGATGACTATGGCTGCTTATTTCAAGAAGATAATCTATTTTTTCTAAATGCCACCATCCTCAAAGAACACAATAGATGACATAAATCCTCCTTTTTGAGAAAGAAAACGAAAGGCTGAATCCAGAGCATTAAACAGAATCCAACTGGCCCATCGGAGCTCTAGTCTCAAATGTTTCTAGTCTTCTGGTTTCTATTGGCTGCAGAGTCTAACTGATCCCCTTCCCTGTGGCAATTCCCTGGTTCACGTAAAAAAACAAGAGCATTCCCAGACCTTTCGTCACTTTAAAATGGCCAAGTTAATATTCTGGGAGGATTTCACATAGGTAAAATCTGTGTTATCCTATATTTCTCACGAGTATGCCAGCCATAATGAAAGGTTTCTAAGAAATACTTCATTTTCATCAAAGAACTACTTTAGAAAACATGGAGCTATGGGTGTTTCCCGCTGCCCCAGGCTTCAGTGCCCTTTCAGATTTGTTCCTTTTAGTCCCTTGAGTATTAACCAGAACCATACTGGAAAATCTTGTCAAGATCAAATAGTAATATATTCCTAAATTATGGGATTATTTTCTGTGCATCAAGCTCTTACAGAATCTACACAAATTAACCAGACCCAAGTGTTTCAGGACAAAGCCTACACTCTTTGCCTCTCATTGAGAGGGCAATCCTCTGGCTTGCTAAGATTTCCCACCAACAGACAATCCAGTCTGCGTAGCTCCCCACTTGCTACTAATATCTTCTATCAGAAATTAGTTGAAGTCAAAGCAGCAGAGAGAGAATCCTAAATGGGATGGATGTGGATGTGACTGTGTTTTGGGAAATTTACAACACATTGTAAATGTGCTGAATGTTTTCTGATGGTCAAGTCCTGTTCATAAGTTTTTGTTGTGCCCAACACTGGCAAGAAGGTTTAAGATGCAAAACTGTCTTTTACTCTTTTACACAGTTTTGTCTTGAAGGCCAGTTACTCCTGTAGACCTAGTGGCAAATTTCTCAGCACAACCTTAACCCTGATACTCGTCTCTTTCCTCAGTGGCACAGCTATTATGTATTTGCCTTGTCGTGCCATCTTTGATGGCCTAGGAAATATTACACTATAACATATTCCCCTTTATCAGTTTGTCAGAAAGCAAATGCCTGAGTATCTACAAGGTTGGAAAAAGTGAGAATATTCATACAGTGCTAACGGGAGTATAAATTGGTCCAATCACATTGGAAATCTGTGGTTTATTTTCTCAAGCTAATGTAAAATCTGAAACAAACATAGCAGAATGGTAAAATTTTACAAGGTGCGCTGTGGGTCCATTCATAACGCCCATATTATTCTCAACATTTCCCTAGTTTTGAAATGTCGGGAAGTCACCACTGCTGTGAGTGATTTATTTTCTAGGTGGAGCATCTGAGCAGATATGCTCAGAGCGAGGAATCCAGAAATTCATGTCACTGAAGAATCTGGGATCAAGTGAGGGCTGATCTTGACCCCGTGGCCATAGACATGTACCTCTGATGTCACTCTCTGACTGTAGTAGGGTGCCAGGTTTGCTCCTGTAAGAGCAAGGTCAAATAGGACTTCTCAGAATAATCAAGGAATTCTGTGTTCATGTTGTCCAGCATGGCAGACATTAGTCCCCATGTAGTTATTAATCACTGGAAAGGTGGCCTGTGGGCCTAAGAACTGAGCTTCAGCTCCAGCGGCCTTGTGCCCCACAACAGTGCAGTGTGTGTCCTCCTTACCACAGTTTCTCTTCTGTTCCCATGGCAGGACACCCTGACCAAGAAGAAACTGAGGAAAGAAAGGGTTTATTTGACTTAAAGGTCCAGTTCTAGTCTACCACTGTGGGGAAGTCAGGGCAGGAACATGCATGTCAACAGTAGTCAAGCGCTGAGAAATGAATGCATGCATGCTGCTTGCTTTCTTGTGACTGCAGGTCCAATTATTCAGGGTCTGAAGAGGCTCTACCTGAAATGGACATGGGTGAGAGAGAAGGAGACCAAGCGAAATGCAGTTGTCAAGGTCTCCTTTATTGAAGCAAAGCATTTGACTTCTATACTCCTCCAATGAGGAACTATGGCAACAGCAGTGTAAGAGAGAAGCAGAAACTTGGCTGAGGAAGCAGGGTACAGTAAAGGTCAGTAGTCAAGACATTTGCTGGCCACACAACCTGGAACATTCTGTAGCTTTTCTTTGAACGATTTTTTCAAAGAGTCATTACTCAAAACAACTGATGCTTAACCGTTGCATGGGAAAGGCCCAAGTTCCTGTTTCTCAGGAGGCCTTGGGGCCGGCCTAGGAGGCATGGCTCCTAATATTCTTGCTTGCTTGTGTTCATCTCAGTTCTCCACTTACCATCTGCCTAAGGAATGGTGCCACCCACAGTAGACTGGCTCTTCCCACATGGATTAACTTAATTAAGGCAACCCCCCATAGACATGCCCACAGGCACAATGCAGACAGTCTGCTGTGGGAATTCATTCAGCCAGTAGTTTTTTGGGTACCCATTCATTAGGGCATGGTCTGAGCTACTACGGTGGACTGGTAGTGCAGAAGGGAAGCATGCTCGCCCTCTTGGGTGGCAATCTGAGTTCTGTTCACAGCTCCCAGCACCCAGAGTGCAGAGGACTGTGGTGACTCTCTACCCTTATTGTGAGTTTTTCCCCAAATAAATGTTTGTTATCCTTCATTTCGGGCTCTCGTGGACTTCCTTAATTAAGCCTACAACAGTCCCCATCCAGAGGATAACTATCATACTTCTTAAGGGCAAGTACTATACCTGGCATGCCAGCACATGCCTGTAATCCTAACATCTGGAAGCTGAAACAGGAAGATTGCAGTGAATCTGTGACCAATGCAGGATACTTATTGAGACCCTGTCTCAAAATACAAAAGCGTTCAAACAAAAGAACAGGGACTGTCTTTGACGTCTTTATACCCTTAGCCACAGGTCCCACCTCCACCATCAGAGCACCTACCAAGTCACTATTTGATGGAAGGCTTTGATGGATATCTGCTGGATTGGTTTCTGGGTTGACTTCTTACAGTACCACAAACTAGCAAGGCCTCCAGGAAAACCCACTTGATCTGTGTATATTCATTCTCTTTATTGGGTAGGCATGTACTCTTGTGAGTACTATGCTGAACTATGAAGACCTAAAAGATAAAACAAATCAAAACAGTCCTTTCCCCTAAGGAATTCATGGTCTCCTCTGGACAATAATTCTCTTAGAAACAAGATGAGAAGAGACAGCTTATAGATAAGATAAAAACTTGAGCTCAGGAGGCTGGAGAGATCGCTTAGCAGTTAATATCCCTGGCTGTTCTTCCAGAGGACCTGGGTTCAATTCTCAGCACACACATGGCAGCTTACAACTGTCTGTAACTCCAGTTCCAGGGGGATCTGATACCTTCACACCAATGCACATAAAATAAAATTCAACAAATTAAAAAAAGAGACTTGAGCTCAGATTCCCTAGCCATCAGGTATGAGACTAGACATGGCAGTACATGGTTGTAACCCTAACACTGGGAAGACAGGGACAGTACATGCTTAGAACCCTAACACTGGTAAGACGGAGACAGGCAGTCTCCAGAAGCATACTGGCTAGCTAGCTTAGCCAAATTGGTGAGCTCTGGGTTCAGGGAGAGATGCTGTCTCAAAAAATCAGGTAGGGAGAGCCTCGAGAGATGGCTCAGCACCCCAAGAGATGATTCAGCCATACAAGCATAGGGAGCAGGGTTTGAGATCCTAGTACCGGTGCAACAAGCTGGGTATGCTTCCATGCTGGCCTGTAGCACGAGCTCTAATCGGTCTTAATAATAAAAACTCAGAGTTAGCTATCAGGGGCTGAGAGTAGAAGGATCAGAGAAGCAGAGCAGTCAGCCTCTAGAGTTCTTACCTCTATCAATGCTCAGACCAAAGGGGCAATCCTGTCTCTACAAATCCTCAGAATGCATCTATCTCTATGATTCCTTAGACTGAATGCTCTGAGCTCCTGTATGCTCCTGCCTTATATTCCTCTCTTGCTCCTGTCTCCACCTCCCTAGTGCTGAGATTAAAGGCATGTGATCCCAAGTGCTAGGATCACCTTTGTGTGAGCTGTTTCTCTTTTAGACAGATTCAATCTTATGTAGACTGTAGGCGGAGACTGCTCATTTGTTCCCCAGCTGCCCAGACCTGAAATAATCACACAGAAACTATATTAATTGCAACACTGCTTGGCCAATAGCTTAGGAATTTTTTTAGCCACCTCTTATATCTTATATTTTTTTAGCTAGCTCTATTTCTATTATTTTATATTTAACCACGAGGCTCGTGATTTACTGGTAAGTTTCTGGGGCAGACATCTTTCTTCTTCGCCAGCTACATGGCATCTCCCTGACTCTGCCTTCTTTTTCTCTTCTATCTGCTTGGAACTCACACCTTGCTCTATTCTACACTGCCATAGACCCAAAGCAACTTCTTTATTAACCAATGGCTGATGTGGAATTCTCCTCTGTATGCTGGGAATACCACTGGTGAAACTGCCTTGGTCTGCTGATGGGGCAGAACTTAGGTAGGTAGGGAAAACTAAATTGGAAGAAAGGAAGCAGAGTCAGAGAGAAGCCATGTAGTCCTGCCAGAGACAGACCCTGGGAACTTTACCTAGTAAGCCACAGCCATGTGACAATGCACAGATTAACAGAAATTGGTTAAATTGAAATGTATTAGCCAGTAAGAACCTAGAGCTAATGGGACAAGTAGTGATTTAATTAATACAGTTTATGTGTGATTATTTCATGGCCAAGCAGTTGGGAACCAATAAGCGGCCTCCCTACAACAAATGGTAATAAAACATATTCACAGCATACAGAGGGGAATCCCACATCACCTTCCCTTTTCAGTCTAAATAAAAAGGAAGACTTCAATTTTAATATAGTAAAATTACATATAACAAAACAGGTATTAAGCAAGAATTAAAATTACAATATTTATTTCTATTTTATCTTTTATCACAACTAAGGAAAACTATAATTATAATTATCTATTCTTCAACTCCATCAAAGGCTACAGAAGGATATAATATTACCTAAGTAAATAGAAAATGCATTGTAAGCAACTTCAAAAACTCTAGAATTGACAGAGATATCTTGCTGCCTGAACAGTCACCCAAAGTTCTTCTGTACCATTGGGGCATCC
>LOEQ01005591.1:0-12390 GCA_001685075.1 Bramus lutescens
CTGGCCTGCAGGCATACACACAGAAAGAATATTGTATACATAATAAATAAACAAACAAGCAAAAAAAAAAGTCTGGGTAATGCCCAGACAGTTGCTGCCCAGGTCTGGAGGAACTCTGCCTGCTGAGAGGCATGGCAGGCAATGCACTTCTGCCCAGATGCTGCTGTGCTGATGACTTTTGCAGCTGTTCTCACCAGAAAAGAGAAGCGTCCTTCCGCCAAATCCTCACGCCTACTCTTATCTGCTTCCTGGCTTCTTTTCAGCCCTTGCAGACTCTGGGCAACTGCTCTCCCACTGAACTCTATCCCTCGCCTTAATTTTAGTCTTCAAGTTATTTTTACATTAGTGATCTGTCTTCATGTTTTGTATTACCACTATCTTTCAATTTTTATTGTGCTTATTCAATTATTTTGCACGCATGTGAGCATGGCACATGTGCCAGATGTGAGCATGGAGGCCAACCGACCACACGCAGGCATCAGTTCTCCCTCTCCATCATGTGGGTCCTGGGGATAAAATCCAGGTTGTTGGACTTGACGTCATCTGTCTTTACCTACTGAGCCATCTTGTCAGCCCCATTTTTTATATTATTTTAAGGAAGGTACTCACTAAGCTGCCTGAGTTATGGTGAATGTGGACTACCAATCTTCCTGCCTCATTCCTCTAAGTATACGGGGATTGTAAGTGTAGGCCACTAGGCCGGGTTTTAAACTCTAAGCCTTTTCATCTCTCAGCATGACCTGCACAGGCGTGGGTGTGTGTGGAAGTGTTTCTTAGGGACACCCATGTTCCTTCTCCTTGTTTTATAAATGATCTGCCATGGCAAAGGGGACCTACAGATGGGAATTAGGCAAGATGCCAGGTGGGGCTGCATCTTGACTTATTTAGGAGAACAGAGGTCATCCCTGGGGTTTGCTGGACCAGGAGACAGAGGTGGCAGTCAGAAGAATGAGTGACATGGGCGAGAGGACACAAATCTTTCCAAAAGTTGGGGAGAAAAAGCAGAAAACAAGGAAACCGATTCTGCCCAACAGCCCCAGGAAGGAGTGCCTGCCGCCTGGTTCTCTGGCTTCCAGAATCTCCAGCTAACAAATGTGTGCTGTTTTAAGCTACTAACTTAGTGGTAATTTGCTATGGGAATGAATAGAGGTGCCAGTAAACCTAGAGCATACACACACCCCACCCCACACACAGCCTTCCTGACTGCACCACCACTAAAAGGCATTTGTTGTTCCTGCCAGAACTTCCCCAAGCGGCTCACAGCAATCCAAGTCCCGTAGCTTTAAAAGCTTCTCCGGTTGGACACACATCCTGTGTCAATCCCTCGGAAACTCGATGTGCCTCAGCACGGGATGCATCCAGTAATCTTACAGTCAAGAAGTCTGGCTTACTTTTCTTAAGACAGAACTTTGTACATATGGCTGACCGCTGAAACCATCATGTATCTATTTACATCAATATTGTTAACAGCAGTGAACATCCATTGCTTGGTTGGCCTAGTATATGCCAGGCACTGGGTTGGGCTCTGTGGAAAAAGACAAATCTCCATTCTAAACCGAACCCCAACATTTCGTGCCATGCTTTCGGCACATAGGGCTGGGAGCTCTCCTCTCAAGGGCTTCATGGATCTTCTAAAAACGTGAGCATCTCCCCGACCCCCATCCCACAACTCTGCAATACCCCAGTAGACAGAGAATGCCTAAGAAGGGAGACAGGGTAGTTTAGATGTCTAATCTAAAAAACAAATGCTGTTGCAGAGAGATTAAGATGATTGCCCCAGACTGTTTTACTGCAGGGTCCCTGTGTCATATTCTCCACAAGAGCTGCCAGAAGAGCAAAGGGTGTCGAAACTCACAAAAAGACAGTCATCATTACAGAGAACACCATGTTTGCCATGCACATCATTTCAATATGGTGTCTGTCCCGCTACACTTCCCCTCCCCTCCTGATCTTGATTACAGGACCAATTTACCTATAGGGTAGGACAGCAGTACAGATGAACCTTTGGATTCTTCTCACTGAATTGAGGAACAATTTGTAGGCTATTAATAACACCCTTGTTTTCAATAGGTTTTACTTCGCCTCACACCGGCCCAGATAAAATGGTTCAAGCTGCTATTGCTCTAGCCAAGTGTCAGTTGCAAGTCTCCAGTCTCCCAGGACTTCAGGCAACAGGGCCATGCAAACATTGCCTAGGATTTTATTAGAAACGAAGGAATTTTAAAAAAAAAGGTAGATGAAAGCCTTTCAGTAACATGTATTTTAAAGTTAGTGACCACAGAATCCTCCTTCCAAACCCTTTTCAACTCAGACCGAGAGAATTAAAAAAAAAGACAAGTATCTGTTTAGTCCAACTGCTAATTAGAAAAGAAATGTGAAGTATTTATTGAATGCTATAAATTATAACATGCTGCCATGAGGAATCCCACAGATCCATTTAAAGTACTAGTAAATATTTATATAGGTCACCATTTTATAACAGCAATCAGGGTTAGCCATTAAAATATCAATTCACGGACATGAAGCAATCTCAACAAGTCTAGCAGCTTTACTTGGAATTTGCCGTAGACACAGAGAGAGCTGTCTTATACCATGCCCCTCTCTGCAAGAACAAGAGCATTTCGATCTGAAAAGAATGCACTAACTGCTGCTGGATTAATTCTAAGGTGCAGTGGATAGCGGACAGTGCTCAGTTATGCAGTGCATGGCCAGGCTGTTTGTGTTTCTATTTGATGTTTGTCCCATGTGCGTGGTCCATGGTAATATGGTAATGTCACCTTTTTTTTGGCATCAATGATGCTGATCACACTAGACTGAGATCTAAAGACCCATCCCTGGGAATGAGTCAGGAAGTCAAGTCATAGTCAAGAGAAGTCTGGCTTGCTTCTTTCTCTCTTCTTTCTCTTCCTTTTCTCTACTTCCCTTCCTCCCTCCCTTTATTAATTTTTTAGGCTTTCTGTAAGGGTAAAAGTTAACCTGCAAGCCCCACTTGTGCAAGGACAGATAACTTCCCAAAAGGCTGGAGGCTGTGGTTCTTGTAAGATAACAAGTCACATATTTTCATTTCAATAAACAAGGTTGACACCCTAACTGTACAAGATGCTTAATCACAACAAGCAGAGGTGGGAGATATGTGGGCAGGAAGTATGTCAGGATGTACGTATTCTTATCCCCATTGAACGAAGGTGGGAAGTACAATAGTCTTATGGGGGGTTGCCTTTATGAGTACCTGACTGACCTAAAATTGGGGCCATTCTCTAGGAGTCCTGGGTATGGCCCTAAGCAGTATCCTTATTCCTGGTCGGCACTAAATAAAGCTTGCTTTAACTGGATAATTGTGGAACTGGTCTTTCTCCTGGAAATTCTCAGGTTTAACATTAGCATACAAAGTCATGGATTTCATCATGATATATTCATGTGTGTGTGTGTGTGAGAGAGAGAGAGACAGAGAAAGAGACAGAGAGACAGAGAGAGAGAGAAAGAGGCTATACTCTCTTGACTAGGGTGTGTGGGTCAGCACTCTGAAGATATGTGGAAATATCTACTACTGAGCAGCACTCACAGGCATTTGGAAAACAGACAGTCTCTGCTCCTTACAGAAGAAGCCAACGGCCACAGACTGCAAGGAAAGCAAGCAAGCATTCCCACCAGGATCCAAAGGGCTCGATAGGGCTTGTGAACCGAGAACTGTAACAATCTGACTTCTCCCTTGTGCCTTCTTCTATCACCTTGTTTAAAGACAGAAATGCAAAGAACCTCAGGCTCTCCCATTCTTCGACTTGTGAACCAAAGGGAAGAGCACACACTGGCCTGTGCAAACATTAGTATAATCCTAAGAGCAGAGATCAGGCGCAGAATGTGTGGCCCTGCTCACACGTCATCCTAACGTTCCAGGGGATAAGGGTGAGAAGTTTAAGGCTAAACAGGACTAAATAGAGAAGTTTAAGACTAGCCTAAGTAACATATGAGATCCTATCACAGGTCAAAACCTTTAAAAGAATTCTGGGGATGGAGCCCAATAAGAAAGTGCTGACCTGGAATGCTCAAGGCTCGGTTCAGTCCCTGGGCCCAACAAAAACAAAAACAACACAAAAAAACTCCATCTAAAAACCTAGTCTGCTTAACCAAGAAAGGCAATGAGGCCTAAAATAATAATACTGATAACAAGAACTTCAACCACCATCAATGGATGAAAATGCAATTTACAACTGAGTGAGGTAATGATCTCCTTGGGGAACGGCATGGGCATTTTTACAGATTTCTGCTACCAGTTCGCAAAGGTACAGTACAAAGATGGCGAAGCTCACAGTGGTCTCTGCAGAGAAGCAGCCTCAATGTGCAGGTCTTCATTAAGATAGACTGGCTTCCCAAATCACAGGGCTAAGGCCTGGGAGTTCCTTCATTTCCCAAACTGAGATAACCAAGTTTGGGGAAAGTTTGGGAAATTGAGTTACAAACTAAACTCTGTTGAGAGTTTACAAAACATGCAGGAAAATAGACAGTTGGTTTTTCAACATTTGCGAGAAATGCAGATTGATGGACAAAATGCACATTTCAATGGAGAAGAGGCAGACAGTTCTGGAATACTGGAAGAGCTGCTGGCTCTGAAGAGAGAGGAGAAGGCAAACCAGCAGATGACAGCAAGGGACAATGTGTGCCAGGTGACATGAGGGGCATGAAGGCCCACACAGGTAGGCAAGGAGAGTGTGAGCTCAGACACCAGATGGAAAGACCCGGAACAAGGCTAAAGACAAGATAAAATGGAGGAAGAAGCCAGAGCAGGTGGCTGGAAGCAGAGGCATGGGCAGAGTTCTGGATCTGACAAGGCAAGAGGGTCACAAAATGATGGCTGAAAAGTTGGCCCTCCAAGCAAAGAAAGGACCAAAGGGACCTGAAGGTCCTGGAGAAGCCATCATGACTCCTCAGCAAGCTGTCTCCATCCTGCTCTCAGCATCCACAGAAGGAAACATGCAACAAATCTGTCTTTACATCTGTTCTCAGCCACTTATGTGACTTTGCATATGTGTGACCCATTTCTGAAACCAGGGCAGTCTGCTTCCATATTAAAGACACAGGCTATCACATTAAAAAAAAAAACTCCCAGCCAGGTTCACCTTGTAACTGACAGGAATAGACACTGGACAGCAAGTCTCCAGGACCAGGCTAGCATCCCAAGCTGGAGACCCCCCCACACACCCAGAGGGAAAACAGTGGGGCTGCATTTGAACTCTGTGAGAAAGAAAATAACTCGCTTTTCCTTATTAAGTCACAGGCCGTTGTTTGGACCCACAATCAGCATTTTCAATGGGATAGTTAACTTGCTCAAAAAGTGAGTCAGCGCCACAGATTTTCTAAGCTGATGTTTGTCTACCGGTACCGTGGCTGGGTAAAAAGAGTGTTGGGGAAATGAGCAAAGGCCTTTTGAATCAGTGGATCCAATCTAAAGAATATTAGTTTCATATTTTAGCTAAACACTTGGCCTGTTGGGAAATCATAACTCAGAGGAGGCAATATGCTGGTAATATTTCTTCTGCACAGATGTTAGTTTTAATAATAACTTGTAATTATGGGGGAAAGGAATTAGATCTCTTTGGGTAAAGTGACACACTTCATTCCAATATTTATCCATTTGAAAAATGGGCTTAGTTCTTTAAGCAACAAACACACACACACACACTCTCTCTCTCTCTCTCTCTCTCTCTCTCTCTCTCAGAGAGAGAGAGAGACTCCCCTCCGTTACAGTAGTGAGGAAAACAAAGACTGGAGGTTCCTTAGGGCTTGCTAAATAGCTGGCTTCACTGAATCGGTGAGCTTCAGATTCGGCAAAAATGCTCATCTCAGAAAGTAAGGTAAAGAGCGATGGAGGCAGACACCTAATATCTGCCTCTGCGGTCCTCATGCACAAACATGCACCCACACATGTACTGACTCAGAGGTCCACTGCACAGGTACAGCTCTGAGACAGGACAATGTATTCACCAACAGCACAGTCTTAGTGTTAATGGAAGGGAAGGCTGAAGTACTCAGGAGTTCCCACAGAAGGTCCAGAAAACAGGCCAGAGTTACAACAGACCCTGTGTTTACAAGGCAACCTCGTTAAAGCTGATAGTCCTGATGTCGTTCCAAGCTCAAGTACGAGTGGCAAAGTTTGTGAGATAATTCATGGCAAGCAATGACACTCTCTCCCCTCTGTACGTTCAGGTACACATCCTATATCACCCGTAAAACAGTCTGCTTTTCTCTTAAAAATGTTCCACCCTGTGTATTGACAAGGGCTTCCAAGCCTGCACACAGGACGATACTCGTGTTCGTTTTCTCTAGAAACTCAAAAATGCATTTCTGGGTTGTGTAATTTGAACTTTATCCTCCTGTACAAGTTAGTAAATCAGGTGTTAGTAAGGGCAGGTGAATGGAAAACTGGGCTTAAAAAAACAAACAAGACCTAGCCAATCTTTGTGAGGCACACTTTTTTTTTTTATCTGAGGGAGATTAGGGTGTCTACAGTGGACTGGTATGAAGGCCACCAAAGCAAATGTTGCAATCTTAAAGTGACATTGACAACAGACTTGTCTGGGGGTGGCAGTTTAGGACTAACCCAGGATTCTCCATTCTTCGAAGACAGTCATCCATCCAGGAGCAAAAGTGAACATGTTGAAATACTCTAAAGATTAGGGCAATTTTCTTCTTCAATTAAAACATATCCAAATAGCATAACTTGAAAACACTTAGTATTCCTTGCCCATAAGAAATGGTACCTTCACGAAAGATATGAGCTGCCAAGACTCATCTGCCCCTCAAGTGCTCAACACTCACCCTGCTGATGATGTTTAAGCTTCCCAGTAATTTCTGAGGGAATTTTCTCATTTTCTTGGGAAGAAGCCAGGAGCCACCCTATGTACCTTCAGCTTTCTAGGTGAAAACCATGAGGCAGCACTGGGGATGGGGAGCCCATCCTTCACCTTCTGTCTCCCAACCAGCGAGTCCCACTGACAGCTCATAGACCCAGGAAAGCAAACAGCTCCCACTCTGAATGGCTTGGCCAGGCCTTCTGTCCTTGCTGCATGTGAATCTTTCTGTGAGTCAGGGAGGGGCTGTCAGACTCCAGCACATAAATTTGAAGTTGATCTTGAAAGCCAGACTTCCTTGGGGCCCTGAGCTGCTTCAGGGTCACAGGGTCTTGTATAGCAGGAATTCTAATTGGTTTTACTAATAAAAACCCCGAGTTAGATATAGGAGCCACCAGCCGCTAATTCTTACCTCTACTGAATCCTCAGACTGAACGCCATGAGTTCCTGTCTCCTCCCACCTTATATTCCTCTCTCCAACCAGCCATATTCCTTCCTGTATCCACCTCCCTAGTTCTGGGATTAAAGGTGTGTGACTCTGAAGTACTGGGATTAAAGGTGTGAGCCACCACTGCCTGGCTCTGTTTCTCTTTTAGACTGGATCAATCTTATGTAGCCCGGGGTAGCCTTGAACTCACAGAGAACCCTCTGCATCTGCCTCTGGAGTGCTGGGATTAAAGGTGTGTGCCACCATTGCCTGGCTTCCATAATTAACTATTGTCTTAGTTCTGTACTCTGATCATCAGGCAAACTTTATTTGTTAAAGTATAAACAAAATAATATCACCACAGTCTTGGTTTATGGAGGTGGAAGAAACTGGGAACTTTGCTTCCTGTGGGTGGAACCTCAAATCTCAAGTTCAAGTGCACCCAGAATCCTGGCATTAGGTCACATTCTGGAGTCCTTAACATCTAGGAATGGCCAAATAACACAGGGCTGGTGACAGCTACTGACTATGGGATGGTCTTGGGGGCCAGGACTCAGTGTTCCACTGAGCAACTGAGCTGGAGGGTCGAGGGAGATCAGCTAAGACCAATTCCAACTATAATACAAAGAAGTATTCCACCCTCATGGATCTTTTATACCTTGGAATATTTGTCTTGGTTGCCTATTCTTCTGGGATTCCCACGGAGTTTGTACCCAGGGATATGTTCTCATTTCCCTCATCCCAGTCGTTACACCGGCTACCTTATTTTCTGATCTTCCATTGTCCTCTCCCAGTGGAGGGAAAGAGGGAGGGTGGTGGAGATGCTTGCGATTGAGATGGAAAGGGGAGCCATCCCGGAGGAAAGTTCCTGGCCCTGGACTGTATGGCAAACACTGGGCTAGGCATTTTACAAACATCATTTCTGGTCTCCAACTATAAGAAATGTCTACTACGTGCTGGTTAGTTTTACCGCGTAAACTTTTCACTACCTAGAATCAGCTTGGAATAGACTCTCAGTTTAGAGATTGTGTCTATCCGGTTGGTCTGTGGGCATTTCTGTGGGGATTGTCTTGATTGCTATCTGTCACAGGAATGAAAAGCCAGCCCACTGTTGGCAGCACTGCTCCCTAGGTAGGGACTCTGGACTGTGGAGGAGTAGAGCAGCAAGCAGGGAAACATTTCTGCTCCTTTCGCTCTTGACTGTGGATGTGATCTGACTAATAATGTCTTGAGTACCTGCCTTATCTTCTCCAAAATAATAGACCGTGACTTGGAGTTGTAAGCCAAATAAACCCTTTCCACTCTCTTGTTGCTCCCTGGGAAGATGTTTTATCCCCAGCAACAGTTATAAAGCAGTGTGGAAGCTGCAGTTGTTAGGAGGAGGGGTCTTTGATTTTCCTCCCCTGCAGCTAGCCCTCAGGCAGGAACTGGGGATCTGCCCTTGCTTTGCCCTCTCCAATCACAGGCTCCATCATCAACACCTTGACCAAGTAGTAAACGGAGAACAGTTTAAAGAACTCTTTAGTGACATACCTAACTGCCTCTGCCTCTTCTTTGGGGGAACATAGGCTGTTAAATTGTTTTATCCTAGGGGCTGGTCTGGGATGAGGGGAATTGTTTCTAAGAACTGACTGTTTTGCAAACGCATCCACTATGCTTTGGTCTGCTGTCTCTGGTCTCGGATGTTAACTCTGATCTTCAGATCCCAGCTGTCTGACATGTCTACGCAGCTAGCTCACAGTCATCTCAAATTACGATGTCCGAAATCAGATTCTGAATCTTCCCTTTCTTCCCTTCTTCTCTCCACATTTCCCTATCATTGGAACTGGAACCACCTCCCACCTAGTCCTAGAATCCCAGCCTTTGGGACCTTCCTCTTCCCCATCCAGAGGGTCACCAGTGCCTGTTCATCTGAGGGGTAAAAGCAATAAATAAGTAAATAAATAAATAAATACCATGGCTTAATGACAGCATTCATGCACACCAGGTACTCTCGAGCGAGTGCACAACTCTGTCAAATCCCATTTACATAGCAGCCCCATGGAGGACCCTATTGGTGATAGGTGGCTCCTGATGCCCTGTGGTCCTTCTGAAACAAATGTGTCCCAGTGAAACAGCTGAGAAGAAAAGTGGATACAAACTCTGTCACCGACCTGTCCACCGTTTTTCAGTCCCAAGCTAAGTCGCTGCACCGGTTTTCCACTGCCAACTCAGCATTTCTGTCCCCTTTGGAATAGCAAGGCCTCTGAGGGGTCGCCTGCTACCACCTCCAGCACAGAGCCTTGACGGGACAGCCAGCATGACCTCCTAAAAGTCTAGTTCAAATGTGCCCTGTTCTCTACCAAGATCCCCCAAAGCATTCAGCCACGTCCACAGTGCTTCAGATGGCCTATGAGGTTCTGTGTTAACTCATCCTGCTTCCTCCTCAGATTTCACTTGCTACCCAAGAGCACCTGATAATGCAAGTCTGTCACTCTCCATGGTGAAACAGTGTCTATGCGTGTGTGTATGAGTATGTGTGCGTGTATATGCATGCACACATGTGTATGTGTGCGTGCGTATGTGTATGCATGCATGAATGTATGTAAGCATCTACGTATGCATAGAAGGAGGCAAACAAAAATCCCTGAAGAAAGGTTAAAACTGTTTAACATATTGTCCTAGCTTCGCTTCTGTTGCTATGACAACATGCCCTAACAAAATGAGCAACTTAAGGGAGAAAGGGTTTAGCTGGCTTACAGTTCCAGGCTACAGTATACAATCATGGGAAGTCACAACAGGAGGGATGGGAAGCAAATACTTCATAACCAGAGTAGAGGGGGGAAATGCACACACCCTTAGTGCTCAGCTAGATTATCTATCTTCTATAACGCAGGGTCTAAAACCAGGCTGTACCACTACCAGTCAACACAATTCACACCATGTGCCCACAAGCCAACCTAGGCAACTCGTTACAAAAACTTCTTCCCAAGTGATTTTAGATTCTATCAAGTTGACATTAAAGCCTGCCATAACACGTAGCTAGATTTTTAAAAACACTTTGTGCATCATGACGTCACCCCCATCAGGATGAGAATGTGTGCCTCAACTGTTTGGTAATCTCAGCACATGGTGTGTTTCATAAATGTTTGTGATATGCTTTAGGTAACCGCATATCGTAGACTGTCTCTCCTCATAACTTCAGGGTTGACTTTCTTGCTAGTGCTGAAATACTCATTTTAAACCAGCTGAACCATCTGTTTTATGCTGTTCTGCAGAGTCACAGCTATGTTAGGAAGAAAAAGAGACCCCCTGCTTCATATTAATGGTCCTTGTGTTCTTAGATTTATTTACTTCAAAAAATTCAAAAGGGAATGAAATTCATTGAAGGTTAAAATGCAAAATGAGAGAAAAATTTGAAAGTTATAATCTGATCAGAGATGCATCACTAATGTATGAAGAGGTCAGTAACAAAAACACAAAGAAAACTTTCAAATAGGCACCTCCGTGCTTTAACTGTAGGCCTGACACACGCTAGAGTCACAGGGGAAGGGCATCTCGAAGAGGGACTGTCTGTATCAGGCTAGCCTGTAGCTATGTCTGCACGTGTGTGTCGGGGGGCGGTAGACAGACTAATGTGAGAAGATCTGGCACCACTGTGGGCAACATCATTACTAACACTGCCACCCTTTAACACAGTTCCTCATGTTGGGGTGACCTCCAACCAAAAAATTATTTCCATTGCTACTCTAACTGCTATGAATCACATGTAAATATCTATGGTTTCGATGCTCTTAGGCAAACCCCGTGAAAAGGTCGTTCAACCCCCAGGGGATCATACCCCCCTGCCCCCCCCCATTGGGAATTGCTGCTCTAGACAGAGGAGGGTTCTGAACCATGTAAGAGTCGAGAAACCAAACGGAGGACAGGCAAGCAAACAAGTAAGCATGTGTGTGCATCCATCTCTCTGTGCTCTGTACTGTGCATGTGACATAACTAAGCTGCTTCCAGCTCCTGCCCCAGTGGCTTCTGCAAAGTGATGAACTAGAATCTGAAATTGCAACCTGAAATAAACCCTTTCTTCCTTAAGCTTTTTGTCAGGATTTTTAAAAATCACATTGAGAAAAATGAAAAACAGACAGGATCTAAAAGGAAATCCCCCCTCTCTCTCTGTCTGTGTCTCTCTGTCTCTGTCTGTCTGTCTGTCTCTCTCCATACTTTCCTCCCCCTCTCTCTATATGTAAGTATGTATTTATGTATGTAGAATTAATAAGCACATGTAGAGATTCTTGGCATCATTAGCCATAATGGACATGCAAACTCAAGCCAGAAACAGGTATCATTTCACCCCCTTTAGGACAGTTATCAACAAAAAGACAAATGAAAACAGACACTGGCAAAGCTGTAAAAAATTTGGAACCTTCACACACTGGTGTCAACACATAAACAGTGCCACATTTTGGAAAAAAGGAAAAAAGGTTCAGCAACTGTTCCAAAAGCCAAACACATGGTTACACATTGCTTCTACTTGTAGATACACACCCAAGAGAAGTGAAAGCACACAATACACCTCCACACAAAAACACATGACCCAATGTTGAGAGCAACATTGTTCAGAACAGCCAAAAAGTAGAACAAGTCAAATGCCATTAGCTGATGAATGAGCAAATATAATACAGATGATGGAATATTATTAATAAAAGAAATGAATCACAAATACATGCTGGAACACCAGTATACCTTGAAACTAATGTGCTAAATGGAGAGAGATGGTCACTGAGGGCCGCATGCTGCATACTTGCACATACATGGGACACCTGGAACAGACCTCAGAGATGGAGAGGAGATTGGCTCTTACCTAGGACTGCAGTGGGGGCTGGGACCAATAGATGGTCGCAAACTCTTAATACACTCAAGTCTTTCAACGGCACACACTTCAGGCAGGTGAACTGCACAGTGTGTGGGTTATTCTGAGAGGTAACAAAAGGAATGGAATATGGCCACCTGCTTCAGAGCTTGACCCATGCTTGGTATTTACAAGGGTAGGTGTGGAACAGCCTAACTAAGGAGCTGCTTTACTGGTGAGCAGAGAAAAAGAGTTTGGGGAGAGATGCTGTCATAAAGAATCTATGTGCATGC
>LOEQ01005591.1:28869-41586 GCA_001685075.1 Bramus lutescens
CACACACACAGAGAGAGAGAGAGAGAAAGAGAGAGAGAGAGAGACAGAGAGAGAGAGACAGAGACAGAGACAGAGAATTTCCCCCAGGTCCCTCATTCTCTCCTAGAATATGAGACATTGTGGGGCTGAGGACTGCTAAGTGCACCTCCTGCCTCCGTGGATCCATTTCTGATGGTGGGAAAACAGCGGCTGACCGGATCACTTTCCTGCTCCGTTGAAGGTTGCCTGTAACCTCTGAGAACCAAGCCAAAGCCCGGAGAAGGCCAGCAAGGCTCAGGTAGAGTGGGCTGCATGGTAAGAAGTCAATGAGAAAGGGCTGAAGTGTGGTCACCACTGCTGTGTCCCGGCCACCTTGTCACCTGACTGCCAGCAGCTGCTGTCCTTTGCCCAGAGGTGAAGTTTGCTCCTGTCTGTAGACGCGGCAACCCCAGCATGTTGGAGATTCACATTTGTTGCCTTGGGAGATGATACAGAACTCCCCGGCCTGTCAGCTGGGATTTCCCAGCACCTACAAAGGCACTGGCTGTCATCCTCAGGGATGGCTATCTCTCCCTGGCCAGTTCCTACTCTGCCACCGGTGGTGGTTTGTACTTGAAGCCTCTCCTCCGGCAGATCTTCAAGGAGTCCTGGGCAGGGAGCAACACGCAGAGGGAAGACTGTTCGAATGGGGTGTGGAGCATCCACTGGACCCCCTTAGGAGGTCCCGGAGTGCAGGACCAAGAACACAGCCTTGGCCTGGGCCCCACTCCTTCCAGGCCTCCAGAAACACAACTTCAGGCACATTCCATCCCCTCCCATGGAATAAGCACAACCACATCTTTTGCCCCTCAAGTCAAAGCGCCACAAGGCTACAAGAGCTCTAATGAGTAACAGGACATGGCTCAGAGAAGGGGGAGGAGTCTGGCTATAGTAGGATGAGGCCGAGGTGAAGAGCAGCAAGGGCTGTTGTAACTGACCCAGATCCCAGAAGCTTCAGTGAATGACCAGCGGGAATGAAAAACCACAGAGCAAAAAAACCGGCTGCTGTTTTAAACATGAGGAGGCAATGGAAAGACACAAATTGTAAGACCCTCAGGGCAACGCCCCAGCACCCATCTTCCTTGTAGTGGGAATTCTGAACCACTAAACACCCAAAGGGGGAAAGGTCACTATAAAAGCTAGGAACTAGAAAACCTGCTACAATCATTCTGTGGCCAAGAGGTTCCTTACACAGAGCCTATGTTCGTGAGTCCAAGCATGCGTGTGTGCACATGCTTGTTGGTGTGTGTGTGTGTGCATAGCAAGGTTGTCTGATGTCAGTGTGAGGCTACTACCCAGCAGGAACTTGTCACCTTGCTGTCATCAAAGTTTGGAACCTTGCTACCTAGCTAGCTTGGGGGTTTCTCACATATGGTACCATGGAAACACATGCTCCTTGGGACTCAGCAGAAGGTGCAGTTTGCTACACCTCACCTTTACGGAGAATTTCCAGCTAGGGACGTTTAATTCTCTCCAACCCTACAAGGAGAGAGACATTCTATCTTAGGTCTGTTGGGATCATGGGTCTTTCTTTCTTTCTTTCTTTCTTTCTTTCTTTCTTTCTTTCTTTCTTTNNNNTTTCTTTCTTTCTTTCTTTCTTTCTTTCCTTTCTTTCTCTCTCTCTCTCTCTCTTTCTTTCATTCATTCTTTCTTTTTCTTTTTTTTAAGAGCAAAGAGCAGCCAGCTTTTCTGCAGGCCTGCCTATTCCCTTATTCACACCGCAGACCAGCAGGCCCTGTCCGTGTATATGCCGGGTCATCTGAGGACACCGGGGGTGCTCATTTTAAAATTAGATTCATCCTAATTATATGAAAACAGCCCACGTGTGGTTGACCAAAACACCAGGAAAGCATTACTCAGCACCTGCCTTCTGGGTGTGTCCTCACCAGGACAGCCCCGGACTAGTGTAATAGGAGGTCCTGCCCTCCGAGAACTTCAATTCTATCAAAGAAACGCCTCCTTGACAAACAGGGGCGCTAGACATTGGGCAGCTAAGACACAGCTGGCGTCAGGGGACATAAACATATAATGTTCCCCGTAGAGAGAGGGTGAGGGACAGAGTCACCGAAGGGGCACAGGCGTGCAGGACAGAGTCAGAGAGGATTTCAATCTTGATTCTATACATACTCTTTCTTTGTTGTAAAGTTGGAAACCAAAGGTAAGGCCTCCAGCATGCTAGGCAAGCTCCATATGGGCTCAGCCCATGCAGGGCAAGATTTCAGGCACTGGTGAAAAAAAAGTGTGTGTGTGTGTGTGTGTGTGTGTGTGTGTGTGTGTGTGTATGTGTGTGTGCGCGTGTGTGCTGTACTCATTTTTATTTCTTTTTCACTTTTCTCTTTTGGTGGTGGGGATTGAACTCAAGCCTCCATACTTTGGGTGTATTTTAATCCATCACTGAGTCACACCAGCAGCGTTACTATACCATCTCCTAGAAGGGATTTGGATATCTGTAGCTTTTGATCTCCATGGTGGTTCTGGATCCCTCCCCACAGCAGGATACAAGGGAGAACTCATTCGCAATGCAGCAGCACCCTGACACTCTACTACGCAGAGGTTATTTTGAGGTATCAATGTTGCTTAAGGTCTAACTTTTATGGAATGCTCCTCTCGTAGCCTTGTAAAGAGTCCTGGATTTACAAACTGTAACAGTATTGTGTCTGTTGTACTCCGTTGATGTTACTGAAGTTCGAAGCCAGTAGGTTACTCACCAGAGGTGGCAGAGCAGGCAGGCGGCAAGGCCAGGCTCTCTGTTGGCTGCCTTGGATGCTGATGACGAAATCCACTCCCTCTAACTCACCCCAGGCCCTGATCTCTACCTCTCCAGTGTCAAGCTCACAACTGATGCAGGACAAAGGATCTTCCATTTCTACACTGTATAGGAGGCCAGTAAGAGAAGTGGTTCCCACCTCCCACCCTGCTCCATCATGGGGACCTTTAGTGGGCCCCATCAATTTCACTTCTGTGCAAGCTAGCTGTCTCTGTGAAGATGCTGATGGGATTGGCTGCTTCACGCTGGAAACTGCAGACTTCAAATTAGCAGAGATGGACTTGTCCACAAGGGAGCTGGGTCCAGGGCAATGGAATGCATCCCATCATACTTCTTACGAATCCCCAGTGTGATTCTGGTTATTAGTTGCCATGTCTGTCTGCTTCCCTCTTTGTTTTACTGAGAATTGCCCCCAAAGTCTTATACCTGCTGGGCAAGCACCCCTGAGCAACACCCCTGCCTTCCTTGCTTCCTAGAATAAAATATTTTAATAGGAAGTAGTAAGGTCTTCAGAAAGGTAAAATACAGCTGTAATTGGAAGGAAGGGATCTCTTTTTTCTCCCTGCCTTGTGTTTATTATCCTGCCTATTATGGTTCCTTTGTGTAGGGGTGGGGTATAATAATTACCTTTTTATAGCCAAAAAAAGATGACCAATTTTAGTAAGCAATATCACAATAAATACTAGGAAAATTAATATTTTGTAAATCAAACTTATTTAATGCACCATTTTAACAACCTTAATTACTTCAGGGAAAAAATTCAACACCTCTGTCAACATACCCAGAATCATCTCTGGCTTTCTGCTCTATGACATCTCTAAAATATTACGTTGTTTAAAAGATACTGGACATTAAAATGCCTCTCTAACATTGATAGACTGTTCACATGTCAATGTTTCCAATATAGTGAGTAAAATAAAATACAGATTAAAATTAAATTCACTGGTTGCTTTTTATCAATTAAAGTGATTATCAAAAATAATTTCAGTCAGCGCTGTGAGTGCTACCAGAGGTTCCCTAGCCTCAGGCCACCACACTGTTTCAAAAATGAGGCTTTATTGGTATATGGTGTGCCCATTTGCTTACATATTATCTATGGCTGCTTACTCACCAGAGCTGTAGACCTGAAAAGCTTCAACTGATCATGTACCTCTTGAAAGTTGATAATACTCACTATATGTACTATTACAGGAAATTCTTGCCAAATCTAGCACTAAAGATAAATGATATGGTCTAACTAGCCAAATTCAAGCTCTGATAAACCAAGGGATTTATTCAAACTACTTTTATTTGTAATTAGGTAGTATTTCTATAATGCCATCCTCTCATTCATTCATTTCCATCATCCATTTACAATTTCAATTAAAGAGCCAAATCTCAGACAGTTAAGAGTATCAATAATTAATGCTAAATAATGAGTTTTAACACAATACCAGCATTATTTCTCTCTGGTCACACAAGAAATGCAGCAACTGTGTTTATGGCTGACACAGGAGCCACAATTACATTGTAATTTAGGATCACACATAACTGAGTCTTTAATTTCATCTGCAAATATCTTAAAGACAACCTAACCTGTAATCTACTTTCAAATTAAATTAGAAACTCCCCCAAATATAAAATCAGCCTGCTAAAAATATAATCAGAATTAAGATGAGAAAATTTTTTTCACATATTGAAGAAAGTTAAACCTGTTCCCAAAGACATCTGGCAACATATAAGAGCCTAGGCTAAGTCAGCCTTCCTTCCTTGGCCAGGAAAGCCCCCTGTGTCTGAGGTCTGTTTGCTCCAGCAGCCTCCCTTGCTGTCCTCATGTGTGCATGCACCAGACTCCTCACAGGTTTCTGAATGCTTTATACTATCCCTGTTTCCTATGCTATTTCCTGTTCTTTCTGTCCACAACCCTCTCTATCCCTAGCTACACATTCCCACTGCGTGTTGTGTTGATTACGCGACAGGACTTATCAGAACTGTAAGAGCTTGTCCAGTATCCATACTGCTGTTACTATGAATACTCAACACCTGACAGGACCTAGACATCTGAGGTCCACACCGTATACTGGATCTTTACATATTACAGAGGCAGAAGCTGAATACTTCATGAATCCAGGTTTAGTTAGACAGGTCCCAACACACCCACCACCCAGTCTGGCTCCTCCTTATCTCTGTGACAGTGGCCCACAGATGCCCACAATCCCACCATTCAGTCTGGCTCCTTCTCATCTCTGGGCAATGGTCCACAGATCCCCACATCCCCATCACCCAGTCTGGCTCCTCCTCATCTCTGTGCAATGGTCCACAGATGCCCACAATCCCACCACCCAGTCTGGCTCCTCCTCGTCTCTGTGCCAGTGGTTCTTACTATGGCAGCTTTGCTGCCCATTATACAAACCCCAGAAACGTTTTTTGGCACTTACAACTGATGCCACTTGCATTAGTGGGTGGAAGGCAGTAATGCTGGCAAACTTACAGTGTACAGGACAGTCCCCCACCTAAGACTTATCTGGCCCCAAACACTACTGTTGCCTGATATTGAGACACACTGCACTACACGGTCACCTCCTGTACACAGTCCCACAAGGCTCTGCACATTTACTTAGCAAAGATTTTTTTAAATGTTTGTCATGGTGTTTTGTATCACGCCTGGTACCTAGCACACGCTCAAATCATTGAGGATAGCTGGATGAATGAATGGAATCTGAGGGTAGGGTCCATAGCTTTAAAGCTTTGTTTCATGGAAACTTCGGGTGTGAAATAGTGATAAATCCATTGAGTCTGAGCATATATTCATCTTCCCCTTTCTTCCCTCCTTGACTTTCTGTCAGCTTTCTTCCTTTTATTGGGCTTGCGTTGAACAGGGTCAAAGCTGACCTCAAATCATGATTCTCTCATCTTAGTATCCCAAGTGCTGGGATTATAGGTATACACAGCACTGTGGCCATCATGAGAACATATTTAAATAACAGTAAAGAATACATGTGGAATGAATTTCCAGGCACATCTTTACTTTATGAATCTACAGAGTGTACAACAAAATTAGCAACCTGAATAAATAGGGTTTGATACCTAACAAGGCCCTGGAGCACAGCAATTTGTCCAATTCCTTATAAAGACCAAACTAGAGAATCAATCAGTATCAAAGGCCAGTCTATCCATCTATCTATCTATCTATCTATCTATCTATCTATCTATCTATCTATGAATGAAGCAATCTGTGTTAAGTGCCTCTGGTCCTCTTTTTTTTAACGAAAACAATCATACAAGAGTATACAGTCTTCTACTTTTCCCTGTTGTGTCTACATTTCAGATATAAGTGTATTAGTCAGGTTCTGTAGCTACTGGAAGATGGAAGAAATTATAGTAAAGCTTAGATGGTATTGTAAACGCAGACGGAAATACAACAGAGATGGACCATTCTATTGCTTGTGAAAATTACTACTTTAAATGTTAGAAAACAAGTAAATAGATTATACAGATCATTATCACTCTATTATCATATTTTAAAAGTAACAGGACTTCAAAATCATTGTAAAATACCTCTGTGGTGGTATCACTCAGTATTGCATACAAACTGCCAGAGGTGTTTTTTTTTTCATGACAAGCCAACATGTTCCATTCATGATGAAATGCAGTAAAAGACTAAATCAAATGAGCATGATTATTGAAAGTGCAATTCCAAGAACTCTGCTTCACAGCCTCTTATGAGTAACAATGGCCATTTGTTGCTTAATAAACAAACACACATGCTTGTAACACACACTCACTTGAAGAATATGGTGATGGCATAGGCTTAGCTACCTACCCTCTTTACCCCTGGATGTCCATAACACACAACAGTCAAAAAATAGACCCTGAGATTTTATATTAAGTGGCTATGCTCAGGATTTCCAAGACACGATTGATGAAAAACAAAACAAGCTCATAGTAAAATGCAAGCTCTCTTAACAAATCGAAGAGTCAGAGAAGAGAATGAAAGGATTGGTAGAATCTATGGCCTGGGACCTCAGCACGGGAGGCATTTCATACCATGGCATGGGCAGTGCCTTCGTCACTGTGTGTGAAAACATGACACACACTTGCCACAGAGACATATTCTGCAAGCTTGAGCATGGAAGCTGCTGAGCCATTGGTGCATACAGTAGAGAAAGTGAGAGAACGATGAGCAAGTCGCAAATAGCATGGTTGTTAGCCTCAGTGATTCTTCACTGGGCCCATGCTGCTGGACCAGGGGAAAACAGTCCTGGGATAACAAAGGTGGTGGAAGGAAGTGTGAGAACCATCCTGACAGAGCAATAGATGCCAAAGGGTCAGAATATTCCATGGGTTCCTGCATGTCTGTCACTAACCCATGTGTAGCCTCTCAATCTCCTCATCACAGAAACACATGCCGGGGACTTCAATTGCCCAACTGCTCCCCCAACTCCTTAAATTCTGTACCACAGAAGAGAGCAATAGTTTCCTATTTGGGCTTTGGGAACTGGAGCGAATAACAGAGTTTAGTCTGACTTTCCCTAAATGTTGTATGTGCCCCTCCATTAGGAGGCAATATTCCACTAGGAATAGACAAACATGCATGTAGAATGTGTTTGGTCATGTGAGCGACTATTGGTAAAACAAGATCCAGAAAAATGAAAACTAGAAAAAAACATAATGGTGAAGATAAAATGGATGAAGAAGATAAAATGGAATTCAAATGTATAGGACAGAAACATCTTAAAACTGTGAGCTGGACCATGAATCTGCCCTTTTGTTTTTGGTCTTTTAAAAACATCTACATAAGTATCAACTAATTTTTTGGTAATCAATGCCTAGCAAACAATTCAAGGTTATATTTTCTGGATGAAGTCTCAAATATGGTTGCTTATTCTGGAATTTAAGACTAGATATACATATTGTGATGATTTAATGTGTTATGAATATCTATGGCCACTGAGCCATAGATATAGATCAAGGGTGTGTGTGTCTTATGAAGACGTATGTCTGTGGTGATGAAAGGGCCATAGGATGTTTCCCTAGACACAGTCTGCCAAGCCTCTTGGGTTCCAATTCAGGCCTTTCGATCAGTTTAGGGAAGGTAGCGAGTTCATCACAGATATTGGTTTATCAATGACCAAGAGCCACCAGTATACAAAGTCTCCAGTGCCCTCCCGAAATTAGGGCACTAGAGACCCAAGAACATTAATATTGATGCCAATCACTATCCTGATTCCTAGCTAGTTAGATCTCTGAGAGGAGACTATGGAAGCATGTGATTCTGATTCTGTGTTTTGGATGTTCCACAATGCACTAGAAAGTTCTGGAACTGAAAGTGGAAGATAAGCATGGTCTGTCAGAAACTCATTGACCTGAACACATTCAAGTCCTTAGTACCTGGCATCAATAGGTGGATTCTGGTAAGATTTACATCATGCAGCAAGACAGGAAGCTCTTACAGAGACTTTATCCCACCCTAACCCTAGCTAAGATGTCTTAGGAGAAACTCCAACAGGCTTTCTGTTTCCTCAGTGGAGGACACTGAAGCATACCTGGACTTAATCTATGCACATTGTTCCACTTGTTCCTGGCTATCCCCTTAACTTCAAAGCATGTAACAGGGCCAGGTACACAGTAGATACAAAAATATCTGCAGACTGAGAAACTAAATCAAGGCATGAAAACGACCTTCAAGCAAACAGGAGGCTAACTTGGCATGGATTGCTTATCCAGTTTTGACACAAGCTGAAGTCCTAATCACAGAAACAGTCACATGCCCCGGCTCATGATGTAATCCTGACATTCATTTTCGGCCAAGCCATGTTGAGAGATGGCGCTTATACTGACATGGAAGGGGAAGAGAAACACTACCCAGTCCTGACCCATCCCTCTTCCAACAACAGTTTCATCAGCATCAGTGTCCCCAGGTCTTTCCTAGGCACTCAGAGTCAGCGATGGGGAATATCACACACAGGCTCTCACCACAATTTAGAAGTGGAACAGAGAAGGAAACAGACAACCCTGAAAGACAGAGCTACAGAAATCAAGGCACAAAGGGTCCCTGCGCAGGTAGTCTGTGACTCTAGGGTCATTTTCTAACACACAGCTTTCCTGTCCTCTCTAGTTGTTCCAGACCAAAGTCAGGCTGACACACTGGATCTTTGAGAAAATTAGCTTAGTGAACATGTTAGCTATTCATTCTGCTAGTTTTCTGAGCTCTATTTAAGTACCGAGGCTGTGACAGAACCTGTACCATTGAACCACAGCAGCTTAGTCCCAAAGAGAATTTACCCTGGGATTTTCTTTTCTTCATTATGCCCTCTGCAGCTGTCTCCTCTTGAGAGCTGGCCAAAGACATGACCACATAAAGAACTTGTCTTCATTTTCTGTGACTCTGTTGAAATGAAATATTGTCCATTGTGTTTCATGTGACCTTGTAAGAGTTGTCAGGTACCATGGTGAACACCCTACAAATGACATCCGGCTTGTTCTCTTGATTATCAATTCCAGATAGACACCATTTATTTCTGTTAACCTCGCTACCACGAAATTTGGCATTAAATTAAATATACTAAAGCAGTAAGCCCTTTGGATTTTGGTGTAATTATCTTCCTCATTCCCCAAACATTGATTTTGTTCTTCCCTCCCGCTAATAACAATACCAGCATTAATTATTTTGTAGGAATTTTTTAGTTAAAATTATTTTCACTATTATTGTTTTACAATGAAAGTATATGTGTGAAGCTATGTGTATTCAAGTGCAGATTCTCAAAGAGTCCAGATGAGGGCATCAAATCCCCTCGAGATGGAGTTACAGGCAGTTATGAGCTGCCTGACATGGGTGCTGTGAACTAAACTCGGGTCTCCCGTGACATCATCAAGCACTCTTAATTGCTGAGCCATCTCTTTAGTCCTGCTTTGCGGGGTTTTGTTATGTATTTCCTCAGGCACATTTCTAAAACTTTGTTCTCTATAAAAATAAATTGCCATGATTATCAACTGCAATTTCCTTGAGTTCTGAATTGGCAAGAACTGCCACTCACAATCGTTTTTAGATGACCCTTTAGGTACCATATGAAAACCCAGATAACTGAATATTCCTCACAACCACCTGGATGAGAATATGCTGTTGAAAGAGGGGAAAAGGAGGCAACAGGCAAAGCCTGGTTGGCTAACAGCACATAGTAATGAGCGGGCTATTTATAAATCTATCACCAAGAACTTTTCTAGGCTGTGGTGCACCCAGCAAGCCTGATTTCCCCTTCTCCAACCACCATTCTTGTAGCCTAAACACGACCACTGAAAGCCCTTGGTCCCTCCTGAGATGCCAAAGCCAGAGGCCTTCCCAAGATCTGCAAGCATGAAAGTCCTCATGTCCACATGGTGATACCCAAGGTCAGGAGTTTCACTCTTGGTCTTGACAATGCCTCTGGAACAAGGAAGATTTTTTTTTCCCTGAAACTCAGGAACTAAATGTATCAGGCATGAAGTGGACTGAGGACATGTTCAGCAAAAGCACAGCTGCGCATGTACACATGGTCAAGGCTGACAGGAAGAACCTGGAGAATTAACTATACAGAAAGGCAGAGCCATTATTTCCAGATGGAGAGAAACAAGGGATGAGAAACAAATGCGAAGATTGAGTCTTAATTGTGTGTGTGTACGTGTGTGTGTGTGTGTGTGTGTGCATATGTGTGTGTGTTCACACCTCACCAGAAATGGCATGTCCAAAGTGGCAATGGTTAAAGTACTTAGTCAGGCATCTGGGGGAGGACAATGTCTGGGCACACAACCTCTAATTCGTTCAATTAAAATTTACCCAGCGCCTACTGTGTGCCAAGCATCCCTGCCGATGCAAGGATAGCAAAAGTGAAGGAAGCAATTGTGGTCCTCCAAGACTCCACACTGTCATCTAGAATATTCAGAGTTTAGTTTCAAAAAGGAAACGGACAAGTACCAAAGGAACAGTTCTGAACATAGCCAGTATTGGGAAGGGGGCGGTAAGGGCAGAACAAAAAGCAAAGAGGCCTTTGAGAGAATGGAGGACTAACTCCCCTCAAGTGCTCAAGGAAAGGTTGTCTAAGAAGGTGACCTGGAGCCTACACCAGAGCACGATGGGAAAGAAGCCCATCACCTTTGCTTTGATTGCCTTGAAAAAGACGAGCTTACTGTACAGAAAGCAGGGAAGCTCACTAGTGGCTTCAAGCATCCTCCCAGCATCTACAAATAGGTAAGGGGGGGGGGCTTGACTTTCTCTTCCTAAGGAGAGCTTAACAGAGCACCTTTCCCAGGGGGGCTGGATCACAGTGAAGTTGCAGCTCATTTCTTGTGAGAGCAAAATTTACCACAGAGAAGCTGGAAGGGGAAAGCTGGAGTATTTACTCGGCTCTTAATGCCAGTTACTTTATTTAGCAACACCTCCGTGTCAATGAGATTATGCTTCTGCATTGTAATGCCAACGAGAATTGTTTCATTTTTTAAAGAAAAAAGGAAAACAATTATGGAGCTATGTTCAGCATCATCTATTCTTACTCACAAAATAAAGCAGATTTTTCCACCTCCACTACATAATAAACCTTTAAAAATAGTATTAGTATCTATTTAACAAGGGCAAGCGATAAATTGCTCTCCATCAATGTCTTCACATAAATATGCCCCAAGCAAAGCACTTTTTACTTAATATCTGCCAGGGCCAACTGAAGCACAACCAATCAGCATGAAAACACCCTAAAGTTTGCCACTGTTCAAAATACTTCCTACTCAAACACCTTTTCGTTAATGGTCCCCAGCACATGCTTCCTTTCAGGACGAGAAATAACAACCTGAAGTGAATCTGGGAGATCAGTCATCCAAAATATTCAGAATGAATCATGGAACATTTTTTTTTACCAAAAAGAAATTTTTATTCCTTTGCAATACAGTGAGGCAACATTTCATGACAGTGTCAACAAATAAGCTAAGCCAGAGCCAAATAGTCTAAAGACACTTCCTAACAGATCTATGGGGCTTAACATGTTCATCATTAACAAAATTGCCGTGTTCTCCTGTTCACGCACGGAACAAGGAATGCTTGATCTGCTCAGTTTCACAGCAGGTCTTTAACAACGACCACTAGTACCTAGGATCAACCAGACTTGAGGAGGGAGGATTTAGTCAATGTTATTTTCTGATTCAACAGAGCCTTTGAGCTCTCCAGGCGCTGGAAAAGGCAGTATAGGAGACCCAACCTGCCTGTCCTTTCTTTATCTGACTCACTTTAGGAATGCCTAGAAGACCCTTAAAAAACTTCTCATTTGGGGCAAATTATACTTTTACCCTTTAATTTTAAAGCATAAACAACCCACGAATGCACACCCCACCCCCTCCCTCTTAAAAACAAACCAGAAGGCTTTAAGAATTAGCTCCCATAATAATCCCACTGTGGTCACGGGAAATCTTACTTCAAAATGACAACTGACATTAAGCAATAGAAACTCTCCAAAGACGCCTCTCCCGATCGTGGGGCGCACAGCCGACACCACCTGGGTCACCACCGACCTGAGCGACCCCAAAAGATGCTGAGTCAAGAGAAGCAAAGCAAAAGAGCGACTCTGGAGTGAGCGAGCCCGCGGAGGCGGTGAGAGGCAAAACCGCCAGGCTCTGGCCAGCGCATGTAACATTCGGGAGCTTTCTCTTTTCCAAACCCTCGAGTTCCGGGGCAGGAGGAAAAAGAAGGGGACAGGAGACTCACAGTCCCTTGAAAACGCCCACCCCCGCGCCTGTCAGCCTCTTCCGAGCCCCTTTGTCCTACAACTTCTTCCTCATGGAAACTTCCACTGGGTTCAGCGCCCAGGATGCCAAACTCCATTTCACAAGGAGCCTGTGCCCAGCTGGGTTCGGGCTTCAGCTTCCTGCACCCGAGTGCCCGAGCCCGAGAGGAACCGGGGCGCAGAGGCCCGCGACAGGGACACCCCGCGGCG
>LOEQ01005591.1:75432-89287 GCA_001685075.1 Bramus lutescens
GGTCACTGGGAGTGGGCGTGGCTTGCCTCTTAGAGAGTCAAAACCATAACACTGTTGTGTCCCAGATACTGTGGGCTGTGGAGTCTTGGATACTATGGACTGTGGGGTCCCAGAAGCCTTGCCTGAGGAGTTCGGAAAACTGTGGACTGTGGAGTCCCTGATACTATTAATTTGAGTGGAAATCCAACAATTGGAGGCTTGTGAGTACAAGGAGATTTGTTTTTTTGCAATAAAAATTCTGAAAACATTTAAATGAAAATGAGATAAAACAGCAGCAGAACTGGGTATTTTTAGGACTTGACAAATGCATAGATGTTTGAAAGGAAAGGAAAAGAAAAGATGGCCATGGAATTTTTAGTGTGCATTATTGAAATGTCAGAATAAAACAGGACTGGAAAATATCCAGTAGGCAGTTGGGAGATCAGTTTGGAACTTGCCATTACTGGGATAAGCAGCAAGATGACTTAACTGGGCAAATAGGAGTCGAACTAGGATGCCCAGGGTAAGGTGGGAGGCTAGACCATTCCTTTATGTGACTTGGGAAGGAGAAGAGTCAGGTGAAAAAGAAGTCAAAGTCAACTCTATCCCGAAGAGAGAAAGGAAGAGCACCAGAAATCCCCAGTAGTGATAGACAGCTGTAAGACGGGGAACAGTAGAGTGATTCTGCAAAAGAAGCTAGCAGCCCAGGGGCTCCAGTCACAGGGCTCCCCAGCATGGGGGAGATAAACCAGAAGCCCCACAGCTAAGGTAAGCCAGGATGCCTCCCTATGAAGGCAGGTGGCCCAACTGCGACAATAAGACCGTAGTTTTTGCAAGTCTTGAATCCAGGTAGGCTTGGATGGAACCTCTTGAGAAATGAGTCAGCAATCAGCAGGAGGTGAATTTTGTCATGCTCTGTGTCTCAGGGCTGTGGCTAGGTGCCATCTTGAGAGAGAAACTGCTGTTTAAAGACTGGACAAGTTTGGAGACCTGAGAACAAATGCCTTAGTTTTTCAACCAGACACATCCTATAATTCCCTTGAAAGAGAAAACCTCGACTAAAGGGTTGCCCAGAACAACTGGCCTGTGGCCATGTCTGTGAGAGACATTACGTGGGATCCCGGAGAATGAGGCCCACTGTGGGAAGCACCATCCCCAGGCTGGAGGTTCCAGGCTATGTGTGAAAGCTAGCTGAGAAATCTAGAGTGTGAGTCAGCAAGCAGAATCCCTCCATGGTTGCTGCTTCCAGCTACAGCCTTGAGTTCCTGCCTGACTTCCCTCAAGTGACCTGGAATATGCTGATGTGAACCCTTTCCTCCCCTGAGTTGCCTTTGGTCATCGTGCATATCCCACCAACTGGAAAATCAATGAGAATACCAAGGTATCATCATCCTTCAGAACGTCCGGAGCTGATTTACCGTGGTCCGGAGCTGGGGACACCTGCAAAAGGCAGCCACAGATTGGGGAGTTCTATGCCAAGAAGCTTGGAGAGCTGGAGGCTTCAGCAGCCAAGGTTCGATGATTGACATTTGGTGGTTCTGCCCTCTTTGTTAAGGAGTACAGACCAACAGGCTGCTGGGACTTTGTAGCAAGCTCTGAGGTCTCTACTCCTAGAACTGAGAACTTTATAATGTTTGGCCCATAGCTTCCTGTTTTCCTCAAGGAATTTAATCTTGAGTAGGAGCCAGAGGTACTTTAGCTAATCCTCCCCTGTCTTCTTCACACTGTGACATGACCTAGAGTAACTGCTCTCAGTGCTCTACCTGCCTCCTCCATCCAGTAACTGCTCACCATGCTCCACCTGCTCCTCCACACTGCAGCATGTCCTCCAGTACCTGCTCCCAGTGCTCCACCTGCTAGGAGGTGTGACGTCGTACAGGAGGTCATGGACGAGCCAGTGCTCCACCTGCTTCCTCCACACTGCAGCATGTCCTCCAGTACCTGCTCACAGTGATCCACCTGCCTCCTCCACACTGCAGCATATCCTCCAGTACCTGCTCACAGTGATCCACCTGCCTCCTCCACACTGCAGCAAGTCCTCCAGTACCTGCTCCCAGTGATCCACCTGCCTCCTCCACACTGCAGCATGTTCTTCAGTACCTGCTCACAGTGTTCCACCTGCTCCTCCACACTGCAGCATGCCCTCCAGTAACTGCTCTCTGAGCTCCACCTGCTCCTCCACACTGCAGCATGTCCTCCAGTACCTGCTCACAGTGCTCCACCTGCCTCCTCCATACCCCAAACCCTCAGCTGACAGTACTTGGCTTGAATAGTTGTCACCCCAAGGTGTCAAGTTGTCCCTGGAGTTACAGCTTGGTGCAAAAATAAAGTGGGTCCTAATGAGCAAAGAAAGGATACCCAGAAAATGGCTATAGCTCTGTTAAGCAACTGAGCCTCTCAGAGAAAGATGAAACAAAAATAACCCATATGCCTTGTTTCTACCTGAAATATACTGGTTGGAATGGGATGAAGCAAAGACTTCTCAAACTTATTTGGCCCAGTTTCTACCTGGATAACATAGTCTTAGAGAGCTCATAAAAAGCCACTATGATGTGTTATTTCTATTTATTAATATTGCCGAATTTTGTCCATTTTCTTTTGTCTTTTGTGTTTTCATTTTTGTCACTTTAATATACTCATCTTATTCATATCCTGCTTATTATTATTTGGTATGTGCATGTGTGTTGTTAAGTTCAAATCCTGGTTACTGGGAATCTGCCACCGTTGATGTAATAAGCCATTCAAACCAAATCAATAAATGCAGGTTTATTCTGAGTCAAGCATTCCTGGGTTGCCCCAGGGGAAGTGGAGGAGACCATGAGGGGAAATCACAAAATGGGGGTTTTTAACGCGCTGGAGGTGGAGCCGCTGATGGCATGCTTTCTCAGGACTGGAGTCCAGACTGAGGCAACTCCAGAGAAGGGGACTTGAAATGGAGCTTCCACGCTGACGTGTGTGTGTGTGTGTGTGTGTGTGTGTGTGTGCGCGTGCACGCACACACACACGTGCTCGAGCATGTAAGGTCAAAGTAGTCCTTACAGATATCAGTTCTTGCCTTTCACCATGGGGCTTGGTGGCAAGTACCTTGGGCTGCTGAGCCATCATGGGTGAAAAGTATAACTTCTCAGTTATAGAACTCAAAGATACTAGAATGGAAAATCACCACATAAAGAATTAAAGAAGTTTACTTGAGATAGAAAAAAAAATCAACGACTTAAAGAAGATACAAATGGTAGATGACTGAAGTAAAGAAATCAGTTCTTGGCAGAAAAACCGAGCAACTTGGTTAAGGAAAGCCGGAAAAGAAAATAAGATCCTGAAAACAAAAATAAACACTAAGAATGATAAAGTCAATGAATGAAAACACACAGTAGAAATCCCATGGATAGACTAGATCAACTGAAGAAAGACTATCATGGTGGAAGACAAGGCCAAGGAAACGCTACACCCACATATTAACAAAGAAAAATTCTGAAGCGTGAGTGCAGAATGAAAACTAGATATTATCACAAGACTAAAGCCCCTGGGGCAAAAGAAGCTGAGAAATTATCTCAGATACACAAATCCTAGAATAGAGATTCCCAGCTTTCCTAATGCTGCCACCCTTTAATTCAGTTTCTCATGCTATGATGACCCCAACCATAAAATGATTTTGTTGCTACTTCATAATTGTAATTTTGTTACTGCTATGAATAGTAATGTAAATATTTAATATACAGGATATCTGAGACCCCTGTGGGGGGTCACGGTCCACACAGGTTGAGAACCATTGCCCTAGAGATATTGAGAACTTGACACAAACAAAATCAGGGAAGATCCTCTTCACGGCATATTACAGCCAAGATGCCAAGAAATGCTAATAAGCAAACAATACTAAAATCTCCAAGGAAACACCAGCAGCTGATTTATCAAGGCAAACATGAGCTTATGCCAGGTCTCTCAGCAGAAGCCCCAAAGCAAGGATAGCATAAAAGACATCGGTCTGATTCAACTGACAACCAAGACTGCTATTCCCAGCAAAATTTTGTTTTTAAAAGGCTTTCTCTAAATTAGTTTGCATTATAGGACATGAAGCAAACACTAACAGATACGAAAAGCCTGAAGAATTCCCTGCGCTGTGATTAGTGTTAACTGTCAACTTTGAAGAATGAGAATCCACTGGGAGAGGAGCCCCTCGTGCCTGGAAGGGTTTCTCTTGACCATGTTAACTGAAGCAGGGGAAACCTACCCACTGCAAGGAGCGGTAGGTTTCCTAGGCCGGCATCCCAGACTGCATAAAGGCAGAAATTGAATTGTGAAGCAATATGCATTCTGAGTTCCCTGTCCCCAGTAGTGCATGCAGTACGTCCAGTCACTTCAAAGCTTCTGACGCCTTGACTCCACCATGAGGAACCACACCCTTGAACTGTGAACCAGAATAAACCCTTTCTGCCTTAAGTTGTGTTCCTTGGAGTATTTTATCATAGCAACAGGAATAGTAACTGGCACATGTATCTCACCAGGTCAAACAGGCTAAAGCTAGAAAGTGGTGGATGAGAAACTGTAATAATGAAATCTTACTAGGAGAAAATTAAAACGAAAGCCCAATTTAAAAGAAACTGGGATGTAGCGAAGACCACTACAGGGAAGCTTGTAGCCCTGACTGAGCGCTTGTGTTTAAACACCAAAGAAGCCTGAAGTAGAGACGCACCTCGAGGTTTTAGAAAAACCAGAACAAGCCAAAAACAAAACCAATAGATGGAAAGAAATAACAGCAAATCAGGACAGGAATTGGTGAAACGGAGATAGGGAGAACAAAGAGTTGGTTCTTAGAAAAAATAAGCAAGATTGACAAACGCTTAGCCACATTAGCCAATAGAAAGAGAAGATCCAAATTAATAAAATCAGAGATGAAAAGAGTCATTATGAAATATACCAAAGAAAACCAATACTATTATGGAACATTTGAAAACTTATATTTAAAAGTACTAGACAGCAGTTCTCAATCTGTGGGGTTGTGACCCCTTTTAGGGTCAAAGACTCTTTCAAAGGGTCACCTAAGACCTTTGGAAAAACAGATATTTACATTATGATTCATAATAGTAACAAAATAACAGTTACGAAGTAGCAAAGAAAATAATTTTGTGGTTGGTGATCACCACAACATGAGGAGCTTGAAGGCTTGCAACATTAAAATAGATAAATTCCTAGACAATATCGCATATCAAAGTTAAGTCGGGAAGAAAGAAGCAGCATTAACAGACCTATAAAAGCGACAACACTGAATTAGTAGTAAAGGATGTCTCAATGAAGCAGCCCAGGGATTGGGGGGGGACTTACTGCCCACTTCTTCCCAGAGTTGAAGAAGATTCCCTAAGGAATCGAATGTTTATCACTCTAATTGGTGGTTGAACCTTGGAAAATGGAGCCTAAAACTGAGGCAGACTAAAGTCTCATGCAATAGTCAAGTTTATTCAGAGCATCAGACAATTAATACTCTGAGAGTTAAGGGGATTCACATGATAAAAAGTACACAATCACAAGGGCAAGCAGCATGTGCTGGGCAGGCCACACACGGACAAGCTGCAGTGGTTTGTCCAGAAGGGCACAGAAACAAACAGCCAGTTGTCCTCAACAATCTGAAGCAAACTCACTTTTAGCCACTAAATCAGGGATGGTCACAAAAACATAATCCGAAAGCAATTCAATGTTTTTCAAGAACCTGAGGTCACAAGACTCTTGTCTTTTTTTTTCGTGGAGTGTTCTTACAAGCACTCAGAATTCTCCTTGCGCAACTTCATTCTCGGATCATGTTCCAGCACTCAAACTCTTTCATGAAATAGAAATTAGAAAGGTAGGAACACTACCAAACTGATAATGTGAAGCAGGTATTAGCCTGTACCCAAATTGAGTAAGTACATAACAAAAAGGGAAACTATAGATTAATTTTATTGATTAACATAGACAGAAAAATTCTCAATAAAGAATGGTTCAACACATATGAATCAATAAATGTTACACAACATATAAATAGACTCTGTTAGAGAAATCACATGATCATCTCAGTAGATATAGGAAAAAAGTTCTTCAATTCAACATTCTATCATAATATTACATGAAAAAAGCTAGAGGTAGAAGGAATATGCATCAACATAGCACAGGCTATGTATAGCAAGCCTATAGCCAACATTATAGTACATGTGGAAAGACACAAAGCATTTCCTTTAAAATAGCTTGCAAAGATTTATTTTATTTTTCTGTGTGTGTGTGTGTGTGTGTGTGTACATCCACATGCACAAGTGCAGGCTTTCTGAGGCAAGACGTGTTGCGTTTCCTGGAGTTCGAGGTACAGGTGGTTGTGAGCTGCAGATGTGGGTTCTGGGAACTAATCTTGGGCCCTCTGCAGTAGTAGTACAAGCTTTTGGCCTTTGAAGCTTCTTTCAACTCCTTCTTTGCAACCTCAAATTAGCCAAAGGTGTCCACTGTCTCTGTTTATGTTCAACATAGTGCTTGAAGTCTTAGCTAGAGCAATAAGGCAAGAGAAAACAATGGAAAGGAATCTAATTAAGAAAGTATGAAGTCAGGTTATCCCTATTTGCAAATGATGGGATCTTGTACTTAAAAGACCCCAGACTCCACCAGAAAGCTCTTAGATCTGAAAAATACTTTTAATCAAGCAGCAGTCTGTTAAAGTAACATACAGTGATCAGAGGTTTTCCTGTCTAGGATGAACTAAGTTGCCTCATAAGAAACATGGAAAAGAAGAAGTCATTCACAAAACTTCTAAAATAAAAGCAGTAGAAAGAAACCCACCAAGCCAAGTGGTGAAAGAATATATATGTAATAAAAACTTCAAAACCTTGATGATTGATATTAAAGAAGACAATAGGGGATTTGGGAAGACCTAAAAGAAATCAACATTGTTAAAATGACTATATCACAATTGATCTACAAGCTGAAAATAATCGCCATCAAAATTGGAATGAAGTTCTTTTCAGAAATTGAAAAAAATCCCTAAAGATGACAGGGAAGTCATACAATCCTAGATAGGAAGTGTATTGGAGATGGCCTAGTTATTTGCCTTGTCATCACTAAATATGCTGGAACAAGGCAACTAACTGTAGGAAGGAAAAGTTTCAGTTTCAAGAATCAGTCTATCGTGGTGGGGCCATGGCGGCAGGAGTGAAAGGTAGCTTGGCCACATTGTTTCCACTCTGAGAGTAGAGGGCAAAGAATCATTTGCTTAGCTGTCCTCNTTTCTTTCTTTCTTTCTTTCTTTCTTTCTTTCTTTCTTTCTTTCTTTCTTTCTTTCTTCTGTCCATGAGTCCTTTTGCCTCATTTAGCCTGGGTTCTCCCAGTTCAGTTAATCTAATCTAGACGATCTCTCACAGACTGCCCAGAGTTTTGTTTCCATGGTGATTCTAATCCCATTACGTTGCCAATGAAGATTAGCTATCAAATCTTGAGAATTGGAAAGGGACCAACAGAGGATAAAGCAGGGAGGTGGCAGCAGGCGGTGGGGATGGAATGGGGAGGTAGTTTGGGAACGTGAAGTCCAAATATAAATGTTTGGGACAATGTCATAACAACGCACATTATTTTTACATAAACTAAAAAATTAATAACTTTCAATTTCAAAAGCCAATTAGCAATTTGCCTAATGTATTATACATACTCTCGTTCATTTATTGTTTTTCATTTATCTTTGTTTACTCTTTTTCCCTGTAAAAATTATCATTCCTGTATTATATTCATTAGGATAAACTATGCATGGGTTTCTAGGTATTTTTTTCTAGTTACTGTGAAGTTTTATTTCAGTGCTATTTAATGTTTTATTGCTCTGGACTGAATGTTGCTGTAAGGAAGGGATTGGGAAGACAGGCATGATTTCCATCTCTATCAGGTTATTCTTCAAGCACCTTTTCTCAAATCATCTGCCTTTACGCCATTAGCTAAAAATGCCTCTTTCCCCTAAATTCCTTTCCTGTGACTGGGCCTTTGGGCCCTTGCGTCGCTGGCTCTTTATTTTAAGAGCACAATCCCACTTTAGGAATCATGACTTAGGCTAGGTGGTAGTTGGCGCATGCCTTTAATTTCAGCACTCAGGAGGGAGAGGCAGACAGATCTCTGTGAGTTCGAGACCAGCCTGGTTTATAGAGTGAGTTACAGGATAGGTCCCAAAGCTACAGAGAAATCCTGTCTCAAAAAAGAAAAAAAAATCACTACTTAGTTTCTGAGAAGCTTGTCTTATGATTTTTCTTCTCAGATATCTCTCAGTTGTCTTTGTGTGCTCATTTTTCTAGAACTTTGGAGTTAGAATCTTTCTAGTTTGCCTGCTCTCAACTGCACCATTTTACTGTTTTGCAAACTCAGTTACTGAAGGTGCCTCGTCCTCTTGGCATTTCCTATCCAGTTCAATCAAAGGCTTTCCTTATTTGTCACCTTTAAGCCTTCGGCAGAAGTGTAACTTTTTTTTTCTTCTTTGGGGTGTGTATCTGCTCTGTCTATGTCTCTGGAAATGTTTTCCTAGGCTTTTACTATTGGTAAGGCAGCTCATTGTTTATGTAGTTATTGTCTACATAAAATAGCTATAATGATTTTTATATAATTACGCTATAACATGGTGATCCTGCCAGAACCGCTTGAGTCATAAGTGTCTGAACTTTCAGCCTTCAAAGATCAGCTCAGTTCTGTCTACTTCAATGACATTACAACAAAATGAAGAAGCAATTTCCAAATTTCATTCCCAGAGCCAGCACACTTCTCCAGAGAGTCCAGCAGAGGAAGCTTCGGTTCTGTCTAATTTGTAAAAAGTGTACAGAAATACAGATGTGGTCACATTGTTCTGTGGCGTCAGTCCACCATCTTAAATCTTCAGGGCTCTAGCAAATGTGCCTTACGTGATGACGCAAGCCGGTGGGTGACCTTTCTTATATGCTACTTGGTATTCCTTGGTGGGGAGCATCGTAGGGTACTTTGTGAACCGCGGGGACCTCGAATTTCTTTTCTCATTAGTGAACTTTTCAGTTTCATCCTTGAGCTTGGCATGGAGATGCATGGCAATGCCTTGTCTATGCCCCTTTGCTCAGGGTGCTCCCCAGGAGGGATGCAATGTAGATTCCATCTAAGCTCTTACTTGGTATTATTTAAAGTAATGAGTAGAATTTCCCCCATCCACGTGCCACTGTGTGATTGACCAGTGGACTCTGCATTCTCCTCCCTGACCGGTGTCTTTCTACTGCTTCTGTTTGTCCTCTTCTAGGATCTGTGTGCAGTTCTGCAGGGTAGGAGATGGACCTAACACCGCTTTCTCGTGGCATATCTATGCCAGCTATTTTATCAATATTTTGCTGGCTTAAAAAAAAAAACAGTTGAGAAGTCTCCTCTTTGTGCTTTGGAACTGCCTAAACAAATTGATGAAGCCTGATCTTTGAAAGTCAAAGTGGTTTACTGATGTAAATTAAAAAACAAAACAAAACAAAACCCAAACAAACCTGTAGTGATGAGGGAGCGGGCCCTGCTTTTCGTCCTGCCCAGCTCCCGCACGGCTAGCTTANTTCTTTATTAACCAATGAAAGTAACACATAGACAGATGACCCTCCTACATCACAAACCATGCTTGGGAAAACTCTGGCAGGAATCTGTCCCAAGGCAGTGACTGACTTCCAGTTTAGCCACACTCTTTCCTTTCTGCCTTCTGTATTTGAGGAATTTTGTTTTGTTTCATTTTATTTTTTTCGAGAACAGGTCTTTCTATGGAGCAGGGATGGCTGAAAACCCACACGCCTCCTGCCTCACCCTTCTAAATGCCAGGATCGCAATTGCGCGCGATCATAGCTAGGTTAAAGTTAGGGGAGGGGTTTGAGCACAAACATTTCTAGTAAGTACGAGAGAAACTAAAGGGTAAAAAAAAATTGATAGAGGGTGGGGTTTTCTAGGATGGATGCTGGTTAGGGAGCTTTCTTAGGCAGCTGGTTTATTAGTCCAGAGAGGGAATGGAAAGGATGAATGGGTGGGTAAAGTGCTGGCTATAAAAGGAGGGGATGAGCAGGGTTGGGAGCTGAGGACTCCAGGCAGGATGCCTAGCCGCAGACTTGGGAGCTGAGACTTGAAAGCGCTCCTGAAGCCTGGTCTGTAGAGTAGGAGAGCAGGCGCATGCATGGCCTTCAACTCTCCTCCTGTGGTGCTGTGAATTAAGGAATCTCATGACTTACCAAGGAGGCACGGAGAGATGACCCATTAAGAGGGTTACCGCTCTTGCCAAAGACCCCAACCTGACACCGGACACCCTCACTAGCAGCTCCAAACCACCTGAAACTCCAGGTCCAGGTCCAGATCCAGGTCTTACTTCTCTGGCTTCGGATGATGCCTGCGCATATCCACGTATATATGCGTATAATTAAAATAAATACTTTAAAAAAACACCAAAGGGAATTCTTCCAAGAGGTTGGAAGAAAAGACAACTCGTTGACCTGAAACAAAGGCAGGGCTCACAGAAAGAAGGGGGTCTGTAGGGGGAAGTCCTGCATGAGGCCTCACAGCTGGCCGTGGCCGGTATCCTCCCAGAGGTCAGCTTTACGCGAAAGGACAAGAGCCCAATCATAAGTAAGCAAGTGTTCAGGGGAATGGCGAGAGGGACTTTGGAAACAAGTTTGATTAGAAGAAAATTAGAAATAGGTGCAAATGTGACAGATGGAGGAAGTGTTTTCTTCCAGACCTGTAGGGCAAGGTGAGAGGCTACGTTCTTAGCAGAGAAGTTCCTGTTACTTTCAACACTTGCAGTGAGCATAATTGTCAGAAAACAAATGACCAGAAAAAACCTGTATGTGTTCTCTCTCTCTCTCTCTCTCTCTCTCTCTCTCTCTGTAAGTGTGTGCTTGCTTGTTTGTATGTTTGCCTGTGTATGTGGGTGCAAGTGCTTGAGTATAGGAATGAATGTGTGTATATGTATGACTTACACAAGTTTGTGGATGTGTGTCTCTGTGTATGCGCACATGCATGTTTATGTATATGTTTCTCCAATATCTGAAAAGTTCTTCATTTTAGGTCTGAAATATCAGATCGTTATTCATGGTTTTGGAGAACTCTTACTGCAGGCTATTTATTTATTGCATGTCCTTTATTCTGGTTATCTGTTTCTTTTAAGCAGTACCAGCTACCAGCATGGGTGAGTTTACATCAACTCCTCAGATATAAATAGAACGTTAGGGCTGTAATATGAAGCTGGAAATTCACTCTCCTATAGAGAAAGCAAAGCAAATGACTGTTTTGTTCTTGAGCTGAGTTCTCCAGCAGCTATGCCAACATTCACTTTGCCAGTTCCTTGCAAATTGGCAGAACTTGTCTTGGCCTCTCGTTCTGAAGGTGCCCTGTCTTTGGAACTGGCAAGTTTATCATTTGGGGAAGTGCAGCCCTGGCTGCTGACATTGCTTAAAACCCAGGAAGCTCTGGGCTGGCTTTGACTAGTGAGATAAGGTCACCTCTAGACTCCTGGGTTTGAGACATTCACTAGGACTGATGGTTGCTTTCTGGAAGTGCTACGTACCCATGTTTTGTAGGTCACCAGATCTTCTGAGTTTCAGTTTTCAGAGGAAATGAAGTTATGCTCTTGGCCCTATGACCTCTACAAAGGGTCATATATATGACCTTTCCATATGCACTTCATATCTCCAGTCCACCCCTTCCCATATACCAATCTCATCTCCTGTGAATACCAGAGGACACTTGTGAGGTGCCTATAGCACCTTCCAAAGTCAAAGCAGCAGAACAGTTTCTAGAGGGCATATGTACTTCAAATTCAATGTGTATCAAANTGAGCATAATTGTCAGAAAACAAATGACCAGAAAAAACCTGTATGTGTTCTCTCTCTCTCTCTCTCTCTCTCTCTCTCTCTCTGTAAGTGTGTGCTTGCTTGTTTGTATGTTTGCCTGTGTATGTGGGTGCAAGTGCTTGAGTATAGGAATGAATGTGTGTATATGTATGACTTACACAAGTTTGTGGATGTGTGTCTCTGTGTATGCGCACATGCATGTTTATGTATATGTTTCTCCAATATCTGAAAAGTTCTTCATTTTAGGTCTGAAATATCAGATCGTTATTCATGGTTTTGGAGAACTCTTACTGCAGGCTATTTATTTATTGCATGTCCTTTATTCTGGTTATCTGTTTCTTTTAAGCAGTACCAGCTACCAGCATGGGTGAGTTTACATCAACTCCTCAGATATAAATAGAACGTTAGGGCTGTAATATGAAGCTGGAAATTCACTCTCCTATAGAGAAAGCAAAGCAAATGACTGTTTTGTTCTTGAGCTGAGTTCTCCAGCAGCTATGCCAACATTCACTTTGCCAGTTCCTTGCAAATTGGCAGAACTTGTCTTGGCCTCTCGTTCTGAAGGTGCCCTGTCTTTGGAACTGGCAAGTTTATCATTTGGGGAAGTGCAGCCCTGGCTGCTGACATTGCTTAAAACCCAGGAAGCTCTGGGCTGGCTTTGACTAGTGAGATAAGGTCACCTCTAGACTCCTGGGTTTGAGACATTCACTAGGACTGATGGTTGCTTTCTGGAAGTGCTACGTACCCATGTTTTGTAGGTCACCAGATCTTCTGAGTTTCAGTTTTCAGAGGAAATGAAGTTATGCTCTTGGCCCTATGACCTCTACAAAGGGTCATATATATGACCTTTCCATATGCACTTCATATCTCCAGTCCACCCCTTCCCATATACCAATCTCATCTCCTGTGAATACCAGAGGACACTTGTGAGGTGCCTATAGCACCTTCCAAAGTCAAAGCAGCAGAACAGTTTCTAGAGGGCATATGTACTTCAAATTCAATGTGTATCAAAGTACTGTTTCCAAGAATGATATTTTATACCCAAGTGTTTTTTTTTATTTGCATGGATGAAGAGTACACTCAATTTTGGGCCAATGTTCTTCTTTATGAAGTATTTATGATGGGAAAAAACCCTCCATTCTAGCCTGGTGTGGTGGCACATACCTGCAATCCAAGCTCCTAGGAGGATGGACAGAAGGATCATGAGTTTGAGCCCAGCCTGGGCCACAGATGACGCTAGGTTTAAAGAAACCAAAGACTGGGGATAGAGTTCAAAGATACAGGGCTTACTATTGCACACATAGCCATGGTTTGAGGCAAAACAAACAGCCAGCAAGTAAGCACTGGTAACCCCAAATGAAAGAAACACCAAGTCAGGTGGTGGCGGTTCCAACTTTAATCCCAGCACTCAGGAGGCAGAAGTAGGCAGATCTCCTGGTTCAATGCCAGGCAGGTCTACAGAGTGAGATAGAGGACAGATAAAGCTACCCAGAGAAACTTTGTCTTAAAAAATTTGCCACGGCAAAACCACAAAACAAACACCTCACCTTTTGCAAACACTGGGGCTTTATGATTTGAAAAGACTTAGATTTAAAAGAAATATAAATTGATTAAATATAAATAAGCTTCATTGGGCTTTCAAAAACTAATAAGCAGCAATATCTTGAATGTTTGGGAACAGCGAGGAGCTTAGAGTTCTGAGAAGTGTTGCTGCCAGGACAGTTTTTGAGCAGATGTGTGTCGTGTCACGCTGCACTGAAGACAGCCTGTAAGCAGATGTGTGTGGTGTCACACTGCACTGAAGACAGTCTTTGAGCGGATGTGTGTGGTGTCACACTGCACTGAAGACAGTCTGTGAGCAGATGTGTGTGGTGTCACGCTGCCCTGAAGACAGTCTGTGAGCAGATGTGTGTGGTGTCACACTGCACTGAAGACAGCCTATGAACAGATGTGTGTGGTATCACACTGCTCTGAAGACAGTCTGTGAGCAGATGTGTGTGGTGTCACGTTGCCCTGAAGACAGCCTGTGAGCAGATGTGTGTGGTGTCACACTGCACTGAAGACAG
>LOEQ01005591.1:100396-111827 GCA_001685075.1 Bramus lutescens
CTACCTACCTACCTACCTACCTACCTACCTACCTACCTACCTATCTGTCTATATCGATTTGTGGTAAGCTTTGAAAGCTTAGTCCCAAGATGGTTTTACTGTTTTGGAAGTTGGTGAAAGTTTTGAAAGTCACATCTGGTTGGAGGTCACTGGGATGTATCTTTGGCTGCATATCTTGTCCATGTCTCTTCCTGAATTTCTCCATTGTCCTTCTGACTGGCCAAAGGTGAGTAGTTTTTCCAGGCCATACCCCTAGATTCTGAAGTACTGTCTCTCTAAAGGCCCAGAAACTTGGAACAAACCCACCATAGACTAAACCCTCTGAAAGCATGAGCTAAAATGTATTTTTCTTTTTTAAACTCTTTGTCTTAAATATTTGTTACAGCAATAAAAATGTGTGTACATATATTTAAGATGTAAAGGTCCTTAATTTAAAATCCACAATTAATTTCCAGGAATGCCAAGAAAATTTAACATTAAAAAGTCAATGCAATTTATCATAGTAGTACAATAAAGGAGGAATATTATTTCATTAGATGTAGAATATTTTTGAAAAAAATTCAATATCTATTTATGATAAATAATTTTATCAAATTAAAAATGAAAAAAGTTTCAAATAAAGATCATGTATAAAAATTCCAAGCTGACATTATACGTAACCTTGAAAGAATAAGTCCTTATTCACTAAGACAGGAGCAGGTGATTACAGCTGATGTTCAGCATTGCACTGGAGAGGTATGCTTTTGCAAGTAGATAAGAAAAGAAACAAAAGGCAGAGGATTGAAAAGAGAGTAATGCTATATTCATGGATAATGTAGTTGATTATATGTAGTCTATGATTCAGAAGAACTTACAAACAACCCATGATTATTAATTTAAGAGGTCACAGGCTGCAAAGTCAGTATATAATATCAGTAGTTTTAATATACAGAAAGCTAACTGCAAATTCTGGGTAGGAACACAGGATTGGTTGCTGTTCAGTTTCAGGGATAGCTGTCTATTTGTTTGTTTGATAGGACCACACTACAACAATGTTTTATTTCTTGGCCATTGGCCTGGCTACACTGCTCATAACCAGTGTTCTGCCTAGAGGGTAAAGGATTGGCTCCCAGTGTGCTGAAGGGTGGAAATGTGAGCATTCAACAGGCTTATATTCACTTAATCCTCATTTTCAGTCCAAAGACTATACTTTCAAACATGCCTGATCCCTGTATGAAGGCTTTCTGCTTACTCTTTTTAGAGAACAAACGTGTGTTCTTTCCTTAGGCAGAGGAAGAGCTCTCTCAGCAAGTGGACAGCTGCTATATATTGTGTGTTTTGAGTAAGAGTCTTACGTAGGCCAAACTAACCTCCAACTACCTATAGAACACAGCAAAGAATGGTTTTAAATTCCTGGCCTCCTGCTTCTACCTCCCAGGTGGTAGGATGGCAAGAAGATGCCACCACTTCCAGCTAGTAGCTTACAATACCCACCCTTCCTTCACCCTGATTAAAAGGGCCTGTTGTTGCCAGTCTCTGCCTCCTTTGGGGGTTCTCTGTATAAATCAGATTGGGCCTCAGAAATTTCTGATCATAGTTCAGGATTCTGGGGATTGCTCACCCACCTGCTTTCTAACTTGAAAAACTTTTGTCTCTGTTCTTTCTATTTTAGTTTTCTCCACCCTGGTAGTTTTCTTTATTAAGAATTACCACCGTTTCCCCCACAATGGCCTTTAACTCCAGCTCCAAATGCTTTCTTTCAGCTTTCGTGGGCACTGCACTCTTATGTGCATGTGCTTGCACACATGCATGCACACACACACACACACAAATGGTTGATTTGTCTTTTTATTATTGGATTGTAAGTTTCTTGTAGATTCTAAGCTGAGGTTCCTATGGCTTGAGGGTACCTTACCTAAAATGAGTGGCGTTATAAATGGCTTGTGATGTTTGCACATACATCCTGAGATAGATTAGTAGTGGGGCCCAGGTTTAAGTGCTGAATGACATTTTAGGCCTCTGTTGTGGCTGTGTCTGCTCTGATGACGTCACATGTGAGCTTTCCTTACAGTGGTATATCGTGCTGAGAATCTTGGATTAGCATATGATTTTAGAACAGTCTTTTCCCCCTCGGTGGGTTCTCATTACCTTTACCTCTCTTCACCAATATAGTCTTTGATGCACAAATATTTTAATTCTAATTAGTATTCAATTTTCACATTTTTCTGTTTGTTGTTGTGTTTTTGGCATCACAGCCAAGACATCATTGCTTCATCCAGGGCCTAAGATGTACTTTGTTATTTCCTCTAGGGGATTCACAGCTATTAAAACCAGGCAAACAATCCATCTGTTGTTAATTTAATGTGAGTTCTGCTCCAGAGGTCCAATTTTTCTTTGGCTTGTGGGATTCATAATTTCCATGCCCTAATTGTTGGAAAGACAATTCTTTAAATCGTGTTGGCATCATTATGGGAAATCAACTGGCCATTGTGAACTTTTGACTTGGGAATCTCAATCCCATTTTGATACTTTTTACATCCTTTGACAGGTACTGATGCCACACTGTCTTGAGTCCTATAGCTTTTTATGATGTTTGAAATAAGGGCATGTCAAACACCTGGGCTCTTTTACAAGACTGTTTTAGCTATTCTTGATCCTCTGTATTTCTGTATGAATTCTTTAAGATCATTGTTATAAAAGAAAGGGGCAATAAAGATTTTGATAGGATTGTAGTAAATCTGTGGACCTATTTGGGGGACATTTCCATCTGAACACCAAGCAGTCATGTGCTGACATGGGATATTTCTGTGTTTGCTTGACCTTTCACTTCTTTCTAAAGTGTTTTGTGTTGTCATTTGCGGGTTTTTTTTTGAACTCTAAGTGTCTTACAAGTTTTTAGCTAAATGTTGACTTNAAAGGTGCTTGCTGCCAAGTGTAGCAACATGAGTTCAATTCTTGGAGTCCATGTTGGAGAAAGAGAGAACCTGTAGTCAGAGGTGAGTTTCTATCCTACCTCATTCCATAGCTGCTTCCCAAATTACCACACACGAGGCTTATATGAATTACAAATGTTTGGCTGGTAGCTCAGGTTTATTATTAAGTAGCTCTTATGCTGAAATTAATTCATAATTCTTATCTATGTTTAGCCAAGTGGTTTGGTACCTTTCCTCAGTGCAACATTCTCATCTTGCTTCCTCTGTGGCTACCTGATGACTCCTGATTCTGCCCTACCTTTTCCCAGAGTTCTCCTAGTCTGCTTGCCCCACCTATACTTCCTTCCTGGCTACTGACCTATCAGTGTCTTATTAAATAAATTCCAGTGACAAATCTTTATAGTGTACAAGAGCATTATCCCAAGCATTTCCCCCTTTTATCTAATAAAAGGAAGATTTTTAATCTTCATGTATTAAAACTGTATACAACAAAAAGTCATTAAGTAAGAATTACAGTAACAATATACAATACATTTGCCTTTGACAAAATTAGAGAAAATAATTATCTATCTTATCTTGGTGAGTTTTGTATCTAATTTACTTTCTATTGTAGCTAACGAAAGCTATAATTATAAATATCTCATCTCCAACTGTATTAAAGACCTCAGAAGTGTGAAATGGTACCCAATGACTGGGACGTGAGACTGCCTGGAAAGTCAGTCAAAGTTCCTCCTCAACACTGTAACATCCATCTTTGATCTACAGGCCTCCTATATCTGACAGACTTATCTGTGAAGCAGGATTTTCTGAAGGGCTGTGCTACCTTGTCTTGGCAAAGTTCAGCAGTTCTCTCTTTCATATTGTACTTGTCCCATTAGGACAGCATACTGTCAGCAGTTGAGATAAGGGCGTTTTCTTGCCCAGCGACTTACTTTTGTTACAAAGAAAATAAACTCCATATGGAGTTTTCTTTGATGCCCATTATCTTCTTTGAAGTAGATTGATGCTGCCAGGAGCAGATGTGTCTCACTGCCGAGAAAAATCTAAGTTCTTAAAACATTTTAAATGCCATTTTCTGTAGAACTTTAATGTGTTTGAAGATTGCCTATCTATCTGAAATAGACCTTTGCATGATTAGAAAACCTAACATGACTATAATTTTGATTATTATAGATGACTATCTATTAATCTATATTTCTTAATTACACATTACATTTTTAATTGAACTGTATAAACATAATCCCTCAAACAAGAGTAAAAATATACATACATATAACAAAATTAACTTTAAATTTGTATCAATAAACTAAAATCTATACCAATAAGATTGATAGTTATTTTTTGATTAAAATAAATTTAATAATCTTCCCATTTATCAATCATAATAATCTACTCTTTTTCCCCATCATTTCTATATAATACTCCCTTTCTTCTTCAGATGGAGATTGGCTATGACCAATAACAGTTTTTAACCAAGCTACCTAAACAAAGACAAACATCCATAATCTATGTTTTGGGAATGTGTGGGCAGTTTTCTGGGATGCTTCCTGCTAATTGGGGGCATTGGTAATCTTATAGGAACCCTGAGAAAATTGAGGACTATCAAAAAGTCCTGATTATAGTATTCTGTGAGGCTGGATCATCTCAACCAATTTGAAGCTGTTGTGGATGTACAACTCAGAGGAAACTACAACAGAGACACTCTGAGATGTTGATCATCTGGACCATCTGTCCCCATTGGTGATTTTTCAGGGGGTCTTCCTTCATCAAACCTGATTTTTCTTAACCTGGAATGAATCAACAGTCTCTCATTTCCTGTGGAAACAAAAACATAACCTCTTCTCCAAAGTAACATATCTTTTGACTTAAATTTTGAAGTCAAGACATTGTCAAAATATATAGATTGGATTACTCCAGCAGCATTTATAATCAAATGTCTTTTAGCAGCTGTTTCTCCTTCCTCAGCAGTCAAGCAATCCAAAGGCAACAAGAATAACATACAATATCCAGACTTTCTGTGTATTTTCCATCTTTACGTAGCTTTTGAAAAATTACTTTACTCCTTTTCTAAGGTGTTTACATAATTATATTTAAATTATTTATTTCTTTTTATGGATGTCTACACCTTCCCTTTTCTCTCCCAAGTCCATGTATATTTTTAAGCACATTGTAACCATTTAGAGTTTTCTTTCCAATCTGGATTTGTCTTTATTGCATAGTTCTATCTTTTTCTGAACACATGAACCTTTAATCTGCCAAACAGGCATGTCTAGGATTAAAGTGGCTGGCTCCACCCCATTCCTTTGCTTCATGAGAGTCTAGCTTCATGGCAGAGGTACTAGCAGAAGCCACATGTATGGCCCCCAACTCTGGGGAGGTTTTAGGTTCATGCTGCTAGCTGCTTATAAAACCATTTAAGTTTTTGGTGTCAGGGCCTCTTAAAAGAGCTGTGCAATTTTTGTTGCTGACTCTGAATCTTTAAACCATCTCTTAAAGGAGCTGTGCCTCTGATTGTCTCTAAAAAACAGAGCCCACAGGAGAAAATGCTGCTCCCAAGAAGCTGAGCTTGACTCTGTTCTTTTGTGTTTAGAATTCCTTCTAAAGATTTTGTCATGTTTTACATGGAAATTAATGCCAAATATTTGGGCACTACAGGTAGTTTTCTTAGTTATGATAAAAGATAAATTAGATATGAAACTTTAGACCAAAGATAAGATAGATGATAGAGTATTTTTCTTAATTTTGTCAAATACAAATAGAGTAAAGATAACCATTTTGTTATATGTAATTTTACAATGCTAAAGTTAAAATCTTCCTTTTCAATTAGACAGAAAAGAGGAGATGATGTAGGAAGCCCTTCTGTATGGTACAAATATGTGTTGCTTTTATTGGTTTATGAATAAAGCTGCTTTGGCCTATGGCAAGGTAGAATATAGCTAAGTGGGAAAGTCAAACTGAATACAAAGAATAAAGGGGCAGAATCAAGGAGACACCAGCAGCTGTTGGAGGAGAAAGATGCCAGAGAATTACTGGTGAGCCACAGGGCATGCCGTGATACACAGATCATTAGAAATGGGTTAATTTCCTGAGCCATTGGCCAAACTTTTACAATTTATATTAAGCCTCAGAATGGTTATTTGGAAACTGGCAGGCAGGAGAGAAACTTCCAGTTATAAGAATTGACTCCCTCAAACTGTCCTCTGACATTCACACTTGTGCCATGACAAGGAGAGGGTGTATTGTGTAAAAAAAGAAAGACAGACAGACAGACAGACAAAATTTAAGAGAAATATCCCCCTCCTAGGAAAGAAAGACTGATTCAGTGGACAATGACATAATGACAGGGGACAGGGGTGGCTACAATAGCACTGGCCCAGTTGCTCCTTTCTTTCCTGGTCCCAGAAGAAAGTGTGCTGTAGCTAAGTCTGACCTGAACTCTAACCTCATGCAATCTTACTAATCATACACACCACGTGAAAGTGGTTCAAAGACAGACCAGATTCCCTTCATTGTAAAAACATGAGCTTGTAGAATTAATCAGCAGATTTTTGTTCCTCCTGTTGCTTTCTGGTTGCTCAAAGACCCTGAAGGAGAGAAAACAATCAAGCAAATTAGATATTCACTAAAAACTAACAATGAGGTTAACTACTATTTAGAAATCTTGAACAAAACTGTTGTGGTTTGGATGAGAATGGCCCTTGTTGGCACATATGTTTGAATACTTGCCCACCGATTTGTAGAACTGTTTAAGAAGGATTGGAAGATGTGTCCCTGTTGGAGAAGGTGTGTCACTAGGGGTGGCCTTTGAGGTTTCAGAAGACTCTGGCTATTCCTAATGTCCTCTCTACCTTGAGGATCAAGATGTGAGCTCTCAGCTCTTCCTGCTGCCTTCCCTTTGCTCTGCCATCATGGATTCTAATCCCCTGAAACTTCCTGTCCATAAAATGCTTTCTTTGATGAGTTGGCTTGGTCATGTTTCTTTGTCACAGCAATAGAAAAGAAACTAGGAAATCTGAAAACGTTTGGGGGAAAGTCGGATAGCCTGGCGAGGCTGCTTTACCAGGAAAGGCAAAGGAAAAGTGTCACATGAAAATACATTGAAACTTTAACTAAAAATAGGTAAAACATACATTTCAACATTGGCAGGAGTTTGGGTCTTAATGAGAAATGAAAAGGAAGCCAAATTTGAAGAAAAAATGAAAAGCATATTTAAAGTTTGAGTAATTTATTTTGTGGGTACTTTATGGAACATTTTGATTTAGTATTTTTGGATACAAAAGATGACTTATAAAGTTATTTCTTTTAAAAGTCAACATAGCCAGTACTCTCCAAGTTTGTTTCTTGAGTATATAGGGCATTATTTTTATACACATAACTTTCATTGTGGATTTTTTTTGTCTGTTTGGTATGTCTTTTTCTAAGGCTTTCTTTGGTTAGTCTAGTCTCTATGTTCATGACTTTGCTCCCAGTTATTTGCTCCATGATTTTATCGCCTTCTGATTATCTAACAGCTTCTCTAGGCTCTGTGTCTGGGACTGGTGAAAACTGCAGCTTTTCAATTCTGCTTCAAGACCATGGCTTCCACACCTTTCTGTCACTGTTATCCTTCAGAGTCTGTTCTTTTTGATGAGCCCCCCCCTTTATTTTTTTTATATCATCTGCTAGAGCCTCGCTGATTCTTTGTCAGGCCCCACGAAAGCCCTCCACAGCAACATGGAAGCCTTCCTTCTGGACTTTTTGAGTGTGGATTTTTTGAACCCATGTCAGGTTCTTTAGCTGACACTCTGGAGAGTGAGTTTTCCCCAAGGAGGTTTCTGGGGACTCTGACAGGAAGTCACATGACCTTTCTGATCCCATCCTGTCTTCATCATGGGCTATTTGATCCTTTAGTCTCAAAACCTATTACATGCTTTTGCTTCCTGTTCTTTATTATCTTTTCACATGAGATCCCCTTGATCCAGTCGTCCCTATCACCTGCTTGGAGAGGAACTTCTAATGAGCCAGAGAATATCTTTTATCTTCTTAAACCAGCAGTCAATATGATGGCATCCGTTTCACTACCTGGCGGCACCAGGAAGGCACCAACCAACTTTGGCATGGGCGCCTGACAAGGTTGGAAGAAGTGTTTTGAGGCAGAAACACAAAAGGCTCTGGGAATGAGTCTACACCAATTCCCAAAACATCTCATCAGTATTGATGAAGTTGGGTGGTTTCCTTGCATATAGAAAACGAATCATCTTATAGTCTTTTAGAAAAGCAGTATGCAATTCTTTGTGCTCCTCACAAATTGGGAATGTCTATTCTGCATGAAGATTTTTATGACACATGCCTTTAAGCTGTACACCACACTCTCCAAAGAAGAAATGATAGGGGGCTGGAGAGATGGCTCAGAGGTTAAGAGCACTGGCTGCTCTTCCAGANGATCTGGTTCCCTCTTCTGGCATGCAGACAGAACACTGTATAAATAATAAATAATTAAATTTAAAAAAGAAGAAATGATAAAACCATGGGTGGGGGTGGATTTTAGTTCTCTGTTAAGAATTAATTCACTTTGGAAAAAGTCAAAAGCAGGAAGATGAAAACAGCTAAAGCATGCCTGATGGTCACTGGAAGTCAGCAGCCGAAAGCACTCCTGGCAGGTGTGGGTGGCCAGAAATACTCCACACAGGCTTCTACCACACGTAACTTGTTTACTCATTCATTTTTGGTTACACTTGAGGTCCTGGCAGGCCTTGGGGCTGTCAAAACAATGCTGGCATGCTCTGTTAACTTCAGTAAAAGCGTTGGAAGAGAGAGCTGCCCCTTCTAAGCTAATATCTTATTTCAAGACTTAGAAATTATTTCAGCATTAGCCTGTAGTTTGAGCTTTTCCTCTCTGATAATAGAAGACTCCAGAAGAAAAGCAACTGGTGAGGATGTTTCTAGAATTTTCTTATTTGTTCCATCTTAATGCATTGGCTAGTATTTTCTAGCTGGAGTCTACACTCAGAAGCCTGGGAGAAATGAATAGCATTTGCATTGAAGTCCTTAAAGAAGGGGCTTCTTATAGACTTCAGGAGAGGGGGCTAAAGGAAACAAATGGAGGGTGTGGAGGGACCTGGGCCAGATTTTTTTTTCCAGGGGCCAGTTTGGTAAGACCTGTGCTCCATAATACTCAACCATCCTCTGTTGTCTCATGTCTGGTTTCAACTAGACCCTCAGGAAGCATGTCCAGTCTGGTAGTCAGTCAGGGTGTGTTCTTTCTATTTTCAGTCAGATAGACCCCGGACACAGCAGATAGACCCCTGACACCACAACCACAGCAGCTGACCAGATGTCATGAGCCAATCAGAAAATGATTCCTGTACTAATAAGGCTCTATACCCAATCACTTCAAAGTACACTTAACCACAGCTGGAATTTCCCTAAGCAGGCTACAAGGGNGGATTGCCTTACCCTCCCTCAGGGTGGAAGCCATTTTGGCTGGACCCCAGCATGTTGGTTTTTCTGTCTCAAGAATAAAACTGCTTTCTGTGATGGCATATTGGGTATCTTCTCATCATTTGGAGTGATCTGAGGGCCTTACAGTGTGAAGGGAATAGCAAGGTACCAGACAGAGATGTTTGGAGACCCCTCAAAGCACAATTAATAAAATCTTGGAGTCAGAAATTGGGGTCCAATCTAAAGGCCCAAAAAGAAAAACAGCCAGCCCTTGGCTCTTACCTCAACCTCAGTCTGAAATGATCATGCCTCCAGGAATCTCAAAATGAGACTGTGTGTTGAAAGCTGTTTCCTCCCATTTTATAACCCTTTCTAGGGCTGGGATTAAAGGCGTGCACCATCATGATTGAAGACATGTGCCGCCTGGTTTCTATGGCAACTAGTGTGGCTATTGGGATTGAAGGTGTGTGTCATGATAGCTACTGGGATTAACGGTGTGTGTTACTATACCCTGGTCTGTAAGGCTGACCAGCGGGACTGTTTTGTTCTCAGATCTTCAGGCAGTTTTTGTTTATTAAAATACAATTGAAATGCCACTACAACCTCCATTCTCTCTGGCCCTTCAGTTTCCTTCTAAACATCAAGGCCGGAGCTATGGAAGTGGGTTCTTCTAGTAGGAGCTTCAATCCTGGGTAGGAAGGGACTCGAATAACAAGGACAGCACACATAAGCCTGCTGGTGTGGAGTCAAATTTACCCAGACACTCTCCCTCTTTCCCCTGCCCTGGCTTGCTCCATCCTGAGGGCTGCTCACTCATGCTGGGCTTCCCAGGTTGTCCTGGCTGAGTCAGACAAAAGCATGGATGGGAAGCTGNCCAGACATGGTTCTGTTCCTCTCTGTCACCTCCACACGCCTGCTGAACAGGTGTGTCAGGGTTCTGGCTGCTCACTGGCAACTGCTTCTGGGCTGCAGCTGACACCCTTTTCGGTTCGGATCCCTCTAAGCTCAGTGCTGGCCTACTGCCCTAGCTGCTTAACCCTTCTCTCACCTTCTAAGCCCAGTCACGCGTTTATTCTCACTTTAAGTTTGGAAAATGTTCTCTCTCGTCCTGTCTGATGTAGGCAGATGTTTTATGTTTTAACGCTCTGCTTTCAATGACATTGTCTTTTTACCATCATAACACCTATATAACCAGTGTCTTTATTACCTGTCTGGCACGTGCAGACTGTATATCTGCCAACCTTCTTGTATTCTCTGCAATGTGAAAGCTTGAACAGTTGAGATATTTGCCGATTGCCTTGTCTTCTCCCAGTAACCCTTTCTGGATCAACACTTACCCTTTCGCTTCCTTTGGCTTGCACGTAGGGGAAGTACTTCAGCCTATGCCCAGTACAGTCATGACAGCAGCCATTTTTAACACATAATTTTAACTGAAACACTTGCGTAATATCTTTCTAGCTATTCGACTTTATTTTTATTTGTGCGTGTCTCTCTCTCTCTCTGTGTGTGTGTGTGTGTGTGTGTGTGTGTGTGTGTGTGNTGTGTGTGTGTGTGTGTGTGTGTGTGTGTGTGTGATGTGTATGTATTTTGTGCTTGGGTTCAGGTGTGTGCATGCCACAGTGCTCATGTTGGGAGTCAGAGGACCGGGGTGTCAGGCCTTGCCCTGCCTTCCGCCTTGTTTGACAGAGTTTTGTGTGTTGTTCCACACTGTGTACAGAAGGCCACTTGGCCAGCCAGCTTCAAGGGCTTCTCTCCTGTCTCCTCCTCCCATGCCACTGTGGGAACACAGAGCACTGGGATTACAGCTGTGTGCCGCTGTTCCTGTGGCTGTCATGCTTTTACAGTTTTGTAGACACATAAAAATGCTCAAATTGGTCATTTCTCAGTTTCTGCACTTTAATAAAAACTTAGCGATAGGCCCTCTCTACTACTTTTTGGGGGCTATAATCGCATACTTTTCCTTCTTTGATGATGTTTGTTTCACAGACAGATTTCCCAATGCCAAAATCTTCCTGTGCTATTGGGGTAAGATCAGTTTATCTGTGCTCTTTTTCTTTCTCACTATTTTTGTTGTATTGGCTACAGGTTATCACATAACC